>JAOEHY010012804.1:0-27737 GCA_025447955.1 Psilopsiagon aurifrons
CCCTGGCAGAGCATGAGGCTCCGAAAGTCCTTGGCCAGACCAAACATCACTAAGCCATAACTAAAAACATTGGTGTTGTCAGCACTGTTCCCAGGCCGAAAGTCAAAAACACAGCGCTGCACCAGCTACCAAGAAGGAGAAAAATGACTGATACTGCTGAACCCATGACAAGTGGTTAATCATCAATAAGCATGGTCCAAAAAAACTCTGCCTTACTTATAGAGGCCCCTGAGACTTCCTCTACTGAGGCTTATTTGGTTATGCAGCATATGTCCAGATTTACAGAAGACAGAAGTACTTTTTTCTACCTTTTTTTTTTTTAATTTCTAATTTGAAAATCAGTAATTTAAGACTACTTACAGGATAATATTGAAGGGAGTGAGTTAGAGACTATCAAATTTCCAGGTTTGTTGGGCATTTGACTTCACAGAGGTGTTATGTGCCTTTTAGGTGCTGCTAAGTTGCTCTTTGGTACTTGGGTTTTTAGGTGCATCAGATGACACGCATTCACAGGAAAGATGGAGAGACTGCATTTGATTAACCTTTGGGATTTCTACAGCTCAAGGAAAGAAAGTAGGCTTCTGAGACCTCAGCTGGTATCTTTGACAAGAGCTCCTGAATTCTGTAGCTGCACCAATAAACAGTGATTGTAAAGTGTCTGAAGAAGAGAATAATAATTATTCTCCAGGATGTTAGGATCATATGACTGAATTTCCCATCCTATGATAAACATATCTACAAACAAGCAAACAAATCGAAATACTTCTAGTTCATAAGCAGCTAATCTGCAAAGAAATCTCCCCCTTGTTCCTTCCATCGCGTTCACAGCATTATTTTTGTTTCTATCTAGATTTTTTGCTTATTAGTCTGTGGCCTCCCCCTAAGGATATAATTGCAGATGGATGAATTCTTTCATTTTATTAAATATTTTTCTTGGATTTTTTAGAGATGTTTTTTGTATTCCTTTAATGGTTATTCTGTCTGGTGTTATTTCAGTTTTCAATTACAACTTGTGTGTGTATGTGTCTGGTACACTACCATTTTGTAAATGGATGTATGCACTTACTGTTAATGGATTACCCAAATAAATCCAAATGTTTGCACGAAAATAATGTATTATATTCCTAGCATACCACTGAGTCTTCCAGTTTGGCATCTGTTGCTGCGCCGGAGGTGGTCATCTTTCTCTCTCTCCCATTACCCCTCAAGTGAACTCGAGGGGTATTCACGTCACTTTACTCTGCAGACCTCATAGCACTGGCTGATGTCTTGGAATAAAGGTGGCGAAAGTTGCACTTCTAAGCATGTATTTAGCCATCTAGAGAAATGATTTTTCTAACTTCCCCCCTAAAAAATCCAACAAACCCAGAAAAACAAAAACCCAAACACTGAACTTTCAGTAGGCCCCACAGGCTTCAGTCAGGGTTTTATTTCCCAAAGTCAGGCCATTACAAAAGACATTTTTCTCAGGAGATTATCCTGACCCTCTACTCTGCTCTCATGAGACCTAACTTGGAATATTGGGTACAGTTCTCATAAAAAGGACATGGAACTGTTGGAACAAGTCCAGACGAGTGCCATGAGGATGATCAGGGAACTGGAGCACCTCCCGTATGAAGATAGAATGAGAAAGTTGGGGCTGTTCAGCCTGGAGAAGGAAAGGTTGCATGGAGACCTCATGGCAGCCTTGCAATATCTAAAGTGGGCCTATAGGGATTCTGGGGAGAGATTCTTTGTTAGGGACTGTAGTGATAGGACAAGGGGTAACAATTTCAAACTTTAACAGGGGAAGTTCAGATTGAATGTAAGGAAGAAGCTCTTTACTGTAAGAGTGGTGAGGCACTAGAATGGGTTGCCCAAAGAAATTGTGAATTTTCTATCCCTGGTGATGTTCAAGGCCAGGTTAGACAGAGCTTTGGGTGACATGGTTTATTGTGAGGTGTCCCTGCCAATGACAATGGGGTTGGAGTTACATGATCTTAAGGTCCTTTCCAACCCTAACTATTCTATAATTCTGTAATTCTATGATTCTATGATATTTTTCAAAAGCAGACCTTGATGGTCTGTATTTTCTCCAACCAAAACTAACATCTGCTTGAGAACTATCCTGGAAATTAACCCACAACTGTTACTGCAGCCAATATTTGCAGCTCTGTATTTTTCGAGCCTTTGGTTAGAAATCAAGCTGAAGTCCCTGATGGTGGGAATGTGTACTTCAGCAGGTTTCAGCAGGTCATCTAACTCCCTTCTAGCCAAAGAAGAAAGATAATTCTTTTTCAGCTATGATTCATCCCACATGTTACAGACATCAGTCTTAGGAGAAGATGAATCATTTCCTGGAGGTGCTTCTTTCTCTCAGATTCTTTTCCATTTAGGAAACCTAGAAAAAAGCCTGAGCAAAACTATTAATTCTAGATAGCTAAAAAAGGGGGACAGGAATCCTGCTGTGCACTGAGAATCAATGACTGCTGAATTATTGAACTTTCAAATGCTGTCAGCATTTCTGTTTTGATAGCAAAACTCTTTGTTTGGTATTTTCTATGAGTAACTAATTATTGCCATTTTTATCACAGACCTGAAAAAAACATTAAACTGGTCTACTGTGCTGGTATGGATATTTGTGATGGCATTCAGTTGCTCAATCACAGGTACTTTAGTGTTATTTTAGGCACTGAAGGGTTTCATATCTGATTTCCAGATCCCCTAATGAGTCAAGTTCTCCCATGAGGCTGACTTCCTGTTTGCTGGCAACAAAAAGATAACTCAAACGCAAGGTGATAGTCAGATCAAGCCTCTGGTAAAATGCCTTCAGAGAAAGAGAAGCAGAATCTGGAGAGGTGGCATGTCCTGCCCTGGGCTGGAGAACTGTTAGCTGTTGATCTGCCAATGGGTGCTTCAACCTGGCTTCTGCTTCTTGTTGCCTCCAGCCTGGATTGGTGTTACTCCTCAGGGATTTGCCTGCTGAAGGCCATGTCATAAAATAAGCTTATACTTAACTGCTTACAGACTCAAAAGTAAAGTTCCTCTTTCTAGAAAGACTCCACCACACTAATATTTAGCCAGCAAATGAGTGGTGCAAAACAGACCAAACCACACAAGGCATAAGTGTTTGGGGCTCATCTGAGCTGAAGAAACCTGAGCCAGCCCTTACAGTGGTGTACTTCCCATCTACACAGCTCCTGCCATCATGCAAAGGAAGCAGCTGAGGTCCTAGAAGCAGATTCATCTAGTGTAGCCTGGGCTGAGCAGTCTGCTAATTATCTTGGCTTTTCAGTGGCATTAATTATCACTAAACTGGTACAGCACAGAAGCTTTTGGCTGCAGTACGAACTTGACTGGGAGCTCTGCATAGTGGTATGTTATATATTGTAGTCAAGGCCAGAGTCAGCAAGGAAAATGTTTTGATGGTGATTGCACAATTGTGTGTGTTGATGACAGTGGCTAAACAACTGAGAGTAGATAAAGCATGTGTAGCAGCATGCTGAAAATAAGCTATATATCTCTGTGAAGCTCCTCCGTGCTTAGAAAGTGTTATTTTACTCTGTGGGATATGACAATGTTCCCTAAGCACCTGAGAATCCCTAGAATGATTTAAAAGTGAAGGACATCAAAATGTTGGTTGATGAAAAGCTCAATATGAGCTGGGAGTAGGTGCTTACAGTCCAGAATGCCCCCCATGGACTAGGCTGCATCCAAAGTGTGAGCAGCAGGTTGAGGGAGGGGATTCTCCCCCTCAGCTGTGCTATGGGGAGACCCCCCCCTGCAGTCCTACTCCAGCTCTGGGACAACAGCACAGGAGGGACGTGGAACTGGTGGAGTGAGTCCAGAGGAGGCCATGCAGATGCTGTGAGAGCTGGATCAGTTCCGCTCTGGAGCCAGGATGAGAGAGCTGAACTGGTTCAGCCTGAAGAAGAGAAGGCTCTTTAACAGGAGACTTAGAGCAGGTCTGCGTGCCTAAAGGGGCTACAAGAAACCTGACAAGATGCTGTTGCTGCCCATTCTTGGCAGTGTTCAAGGCCAAGCTAGATGGGGCTTGGAGCAACCTGCTCTAGTTGATGCCACTACAAACCCTCCCTGGAGCTATTTTCGCAGTGAGGGTGCTTACATGTCTAGGTGTTTTCAGTTCACTGGTTTAGTCCTGAGGGTTGGGAGTCTAGCATTTTGCAATAACTTTGAAGTTTCCTGGCCATATCTATACAGTCAGGCTCAGGCAGTCATCCTGATACTCTGTCCTTCACTGTCATAACCCAGGTCCAACATGACAATATACCCCTTACTTTAAAGTTATCTCATATCCAGTGCCAGTGGGATGATGCATAAGTGTCTGCAGCTAATCTACAGGAAAGACTTTAAGAAAGCCCCCAGGATTTATTCTAGTGTTCACATCTGACATCAAAGTAAGTTACCTGGTGTTAAAAAACAGTTATGTAGAGCTCTATCTAGTTTCTCAGCTGGCAGACACAAGCATTTGCCAACTGCAGGGGCACTTTTGAGTTAGAGTTTGTGCACCCCTTTTTATTTGAATACTAGCAAAGGTTATATTGGTCTTGGCTACTCATTTGTTTTCTTTCTCTCACTGAATATTTAACAACAGCAAGGGTTTATCCTGAGATCTGGGCTCCTCTGCATTACATTAAAATTCACAATGTCCTTTGCTTTCTGTAAATATATTCAAATGGGCTGTCTTCAAAACTATATATGACTCACAATGCAATCAATCATAATTGCAGGATGATGAATTTCTTCTCTATGTATCATCCTCTAATGCCCAGAAGGAATACATGATGCAACTCTGACCAGAAACTGTTTGGAGAAAATAAATTATGTGTGATCATTTTTATTCTCTAAGGAAAACTTGGTAAGTTAAACTCAGAAACAGTTTTGGCTGGAAAGTGAAACAGATACATGTACATTTTATGCTGCCACTAAGAGCTTTGAGAGTTACTGCACTTAAGAAAACTTATCTCCCTAATCAATTATTAAGTTCAAAATGGAACATGTGCTTCTCTCTTACGAAATTCCCATAAATATCCCCCATGATATTAAACAGACATTTTCACATGCTAAAATTGACTTGTTCCAACACTACATGGTCAAATCTTCCAATCAGATAGAAACGACAATGGCATTTATAGAATGTAAAGGATAATGCTTATGAAAAAAAAAGTGAAAAAAATTACTAGAAATTATCCAAAAGATTTTTAATTATAACCTCATTTTCCTCACAATGTTGTACAGTTAAAAAAAAAAAATAATAATTAGGAATCTGATTAGTACTTATAGACAACAGTGAAACTATTGCCTTCTGCTTGTGCTCATGGTAAATTCAGGCATAGTTTTATCACTAAATCACAGATATAAGTAGAAGAGATCTATTAGGAAAACCTGGCTTCTCTTTATAAGTGTGGAATTGTTCCCATCAACATACTTTCTGAGGCTCTGTCTGGTCAAACATTTAATGTCTCAAAACAATAGGGATCCAGTCACTTCCCTTGAGAGACTAATGCATAACTTAATAGATCTCAATGTGAGGGACTGAACTCCAAACTACATTTTTACTTTCAGTGTTGCTAGAGAGTTACTCTGTCTCAGAAACCAGTTCCTTAAATCCATTGCTCTTTATCCTGCAACAAATCTACCCTGTGTTTACACACCTTTAAACTGAGTTTTTGGCTCCCACTTTACTGACTTTGCTAGCTGAATCCAAGTGCTCATCCTCAAGGCTGATTTAATTTTCTATCAACTTCAGTTAACATACTGGTGCTTGGTGGGTATGCTCAATGGAATGGTTAAATTCCCAATAGTCAACACTGTTCTCCTATAGAAAAGCTTACAAGAAGTCAACAACAAATATTGTTAGAATGAAGAAATACAGGTAGATTGTATCTGCAGATCCCAGCTGTAGATATTCCTGAGGATAAAATAAACAAGTACAATAGATATCAACTTCCTCTTCTGCCTTTTTCATGCCTTACTTGTCTTCTTTGGGTCTCATCCAAAGACCTCTGAACTATAAATGGAAAACTCTCACTGACTTCAATCAGTGTTTGGTCAATCTCTTACGGATTGCAGTTTTTCCTTCCCAGAGTTTGTGGTCATGATTCAGCATGTAACTGCTTTCAGTACTGGAGTTATCTCAGGGCCTTCGGTGAGATTTATCATACACTAAATAAGAATGTTCTTAAACACCCTATTGATTCTTCATATTTAATAGAATGGGCCTTATGGAACATCAAACATCATATTTTTAATACTACAGCTTTAATTTACCTCAGATGCATTGAAGCTAAATTTTATATACTAATAATTCAAAACAGAATGATGATTACTCTGCTGGTATCTTCTCATGTATTTACACTGCTCAAAAATCTGTCCTTTGACTTTCTAACAGCTTGCTAATACAGATTCATTTCATTAACCTGTCTTAGAACATCACACAAAAAATGAAATCAAATAGAAATATAAACTTCCTAACCTATGATATATGTGGACTAAATCCAGTGAAAACATTTCTGATAGAACAATTTTTGGTTTAAAATGAGGGTTCATTGAAACTGGATTATTTTGTAGGAACATGACTATTTCAATGACATTTTCTATGGGAAAAATGTCTCAGCAAATTGCTTTGATTTTCTTATTCGTGATAATAATGTAGAACTGATTTGTTTTGACAAAAGAAAAAAATATGTTTGCAGTATTGGTTTGTTTTGACGTATAACAAGTACAGATTTCATTGTGTAGTTTAATATATTGTATTATATTCAATATTTCATTTGAGTGTTTTTCAATGTTACAACAAAGAGGCATTTCTACTTTTCCAGAATAGTACATCCATATTTCTCCATGAGGATTTTCAAAATTTCTGCTGTTTCTCTTAAAAATTCTCTCAAAGTTTCTCTTAAAAATTCCAAATTTTCACTGCAGTTCAACATGTAAACATGATTTCAGCAAGTACACAGCACTCAGAAAGTTTTGAATTTCTGGACATTTGAAGCACCAGCTCAATTATATGTATTTGCTGGTTAAAGCAGCCGCACATATAGCCAACAGCAGTCAAATCTGTGTACATTAGGTATAGATTCTCAGCTATGTTCAGTTGCAATCTGACCCAATGCCTTTCTTTGCTATGTGTATCTCATGACTGACTCAATCTGCAATTTCAGTGAGTTAAACTTTTATGAAAAATTGTAGAAAAGATATGCTAAGTCAGCAAGATTACATTTGATGCATAAATATGAATATTCGTAGGCCAACTTGAAATCTTTGGAAAAGCTTGTGGGAAATAGGAGAGACCTATCCTTTGAACAGTCAGTTACCTCACTCATTAAAATATGGGACTTCACAGCTACTTGGAGCTCCTGGCTGCAGCAGTTCCTCATCCTCCACCACTTGCTCACTCCATAACCCAGTGGTTGAAGCACCAGAGCCATTAGAAATCCTGCTCTGGGATTCCACATTGTAGTGTATGGTAGTGAGCCACACTTGGCCATGTTTTGTTTATGACAGATGGCTCTTCCCAAAAATATGATGTGCAAGATTGTGCTGACTTGGACAGTTCTGCATAAACTGTGGGGGATTGACAGAGTGTAATATGCTTTTTCTGTTTACTTAAAGTCTAGAAGAGGATGGTCCAAACTCAGCAAAGAACAGCCTGTTTCAAAGATATTAAGTCTGGAAAATGTTGTTTCTCACAGAGATCATCTCTCTATAACAAATTTCACAGTGATCCTGTATGGTGAGGAAAAAGCTTTGCAGACTGGGGAGTCAATTACATGATTTTTGTTTGTGCGCTATCATGGAAATGTCTGTGAGAGGAAAAGGGAACTTCTTGTCTCCGCAGCTCAGCACAAAGCCAGCCTAGCTGGAAATAAGTTGCCTCATGGCCTAGAAACTACTCATGGGAGACATGTGAAATTCAAATGTAAGAAGTAGAATTCATCAGTGATGAACAGGCACCCTCAGAGAGTCTGAGTTGATGGGCAATTTGCAAAAGTCAGCTGGGAATTGGACGAAATGAAACACACATGCAACCTTGCTTGAATGACAGCTTGGAAGACCCATGCTGAATTTCTCAGCAAGCTGGGAAGCTGTAGCACACACATGGGATTTGCTCTATCTTTGTTTTCTTTTTCTAAACTTTGTTGGATGTTTGCTAAATGGAGAATGCGTGTGTAATATGGGGTTAACCAAACCTTTTTTCCTAAAGCCTGAGAATTATTATTCATCATGAAATATTGAGGATATTCTTATGGTCTTCAATCAGTATATACTATTATAGGTCCGGTGAGGTTAATGTGGTTGAACAGATTTGCGCCAGCTGAAGATCAAGTTCTCTTTTAAATGTTTTACTGAAAAAGGAGAAATTAATTGTTTTGCCCCAGATTTTTTCAGATGTTCTGGACTGGAATGGGATCTCTCATTCCTTTTGGCTTTTCAGATCACACAGCAGGCAGACAAAGCATAGAGGGCCTTTTTGTTGCAGCTTCTATTTTGATCACTTCCTCTGAACTATGTAAACCTCCCATGACTAAAATGCCTTTCTCTGGCATGGAGGAATCACATGTATTAGGATGATATAACTAGATTTGCGTGGGAAGCATTTTTTTCCCTAGACTAAGAAACTGATATTAAAAAAAATACCATTGCATTCCAACTTGAAATATTTGGAAAAGCTTGTGGGAAATAGGAGAGACCTATCCTTTAAACAGTCACTTACCTCACTCATTAAATTATGGGACTTCACAGCATTTCAAAGCCCAGTTTTTAGGTGACTGGGAGGAGCCTTGTTTTCTGTAGCTGTCACATTGATTGGAAACTACTTTTGAGAAAAAAATTCAAACCATATGTGCTTCTCTGAACAATTTTGTTTCTATCAAAGTAACATTTGGTGATGAAAAAGAATTTTGTTCCAAAAATTCCTCTGATGATAAGAATTCACTAAGTAAAGTTTGTCTAACCTTTCTGGAGCTTTTGTCTGAAAAGCCAAGTCTTGAAAGCAGCTGGAATCTTCTTGCTTAAAGTGCACTATGCCTTTCCTTCTACAATTAGTATGGCTGAGTTCTGCACAAAAAAAAAAAAAAAAAAAACCACTTCCAAATTTCCTCACTGGTCTCACTAGGTTTTTCTCTCAAACTGTGTAATCCCATGGTTACATGATGTTGATGCAACGTGATATGGTAAGTCAGTGGAGTTTCTGACATCTTATTTTGTAGCAGTTTGTGTGCTTCAACTGAAACAGACTTTAGTAAAAGAGGGAAATCTTATAATTGCTATTGAAGTTTGCTAACTGGCAGCCTGGAAGTTTCAACAAGTGCCACTGTGCACAAAATGCTTGACAATCTACCAGTGTACTCAAAAGATATCTCTGCCAGCCCATTCAGTAGATACCTGCATTTAGGAATATTTCAGGAGGATGCTTGACTGCTTGAAAAAAGGCCCTCCAGTATCAACCTTGTGTGTAAGCACATTGATCAAATCCTTGAGCCAGTTATGATATGCTCTTGGCATTTCATCAGCTGAGGCTCAAAATCTTGTTGGCCTTTTTGGCCACCTCTCAGTAGTAACTGCCATTTGATCACAAATGTTAGAAGCACATAGGACAGACTCGCAGATGTTATGCTACAGTCTCTCCTCTAAAACGGGGAATGTCTCCACCCAGCTTGAAATTTCAAAACTAGAGATTGTACACTTTAGTTAAGAAAATACATGGTAGATTCAGATTAGACATAAGGAAGAAGTTCTTCCCAGTGAGGGTAGTGAGACACTTAACACAGGTTGCCCAGAGAAGCTGTGGCTGCCCCATCCTTGGCAGTGTTCAAGGCCGGGTGGGACAGCACTTGGAGCAACCTGGTCTAGTAGAAGTTGTCCCTGCCTATGGCTAGGAATTGGAATGGGATGAGCTTTAAGGTCCCTTCCAACACAAACCAGTCAGTGGTTCTATGATATAATTCTATGACAATACTAAAGAGCCAGTGTTTAGCCCTTGTGGGTGTGAATTATCTTAAGTGTGGTCACGTAAGCTTATTTTCCTAAGGTAATTCAAATAGGTGACAATAAAATCTGACCTTTAAATTTATCAAAACTTACTAAGAAAATCAGAAAAAAAAATAATTTACTAGAAAATGACATCCTGATTAAGAACACTCAAAATGCAATGTAGAAGTCTGAGCTGTTATTTTTAGAAGTGTTAAATGTGCATGATTTTCAGATGAAATCAAGAGAAACAGGAAGGTGTTGTTTAGCCATAGCTTCACACCTTCATCTCTAGTAAATGCTCACTTTACTGATCTAGTCTACAACAGTCTTGAAAGACAGCAACTGCTCTGTAACGGCTCTATGGAGCAGAAACTAATGTATGTTTTAGTTTTCACCCTGCAAGGACCAGAGGAACCAAGCTTATCTTGTTGTATCAAGATGTAATGGCCCAAGAGCATACTGCAAATGCACTGTGCTGCCATATGGGCCTGTCTGGAGCACCCTTTGACAAGACAGGGCAAAGGCTCAGTGTGTACCTCTGGGTAAGTTACTTCAATTCAGGTGAGGCAACGGTAATCATAGAATCATAGAATAGTTAGGGTTGGAAAGGACCTTAAGATCACCTAGTTCCAATCCCCCTGCCATGGGCAGGGATGCCTCACTCTAAACCATGCCATCCAAGGCTCTGTCCAACCTGGCCTTGAACATCACTCAGGATGGAGCATTCACAGCTTCCTTGAGCAACCCATTCCAGTGCCTCACCACCCTTACAGTAAAGAATTTCTTCCTCATATCCAATCTAAACTTCCCCTGTTTAAGTTTTAACTCATTACCCCTTGTCCTGTCACAACAGCCCCTAATGAAGAGCCCTTTCCGAGCATCCTTGTAGGCCTCCTTCAGATACTGCAAGGCTGCTATGAGATCTCCACAGTCTTCTCTTCTCCAGGCTGAACAGCCCAAACTTTTGCAGCCTGTCTTCATATGGGAGGTACTCCAGACCATTGATTATTCTCGTGGCCCTCCTCTGGACTTATCCCAACAGTTCCATGTCCTTTTTCTGCTGGTGACACCAGAACTGCACACAGTACTCCAAGTGTGGTCCCACAAGCGCAGAGTAGAGGGGCAAGATCACCTCCCTCAACCTGCTGGTTATGCTCCTTTTGATGCATCCCAGGATACAGTTGGCTTTCTGGGCTGCAGTGCACACTGCCAGATCATGTTCATTTTCTCATCAACCAGAGCCTCCAAGTCCTTCTCTGCAAGACTGCTCTGAATCTCTTCTCTGATCACTCTGCAGCTGTGCCTGGGCTTTCTCCAGCCGAGGTGTAGGACCTTGCACTTGTCATGGTTAAACTTCATCAGGTTGGCATCAGCCCATCTTGGAAGCATGTCAAGGTCTCTCTGGAAGGCATTCCTTCTCTCCAGCTTATCAATCAAACCACCCAGCTTGGTGTCATCAGCAAACTTGCCGAGGCACATTCAATCCCATTGTCCATGTCTTTCACACAATAAAGGAACTTCCTGGATTGCTTGTGCAGGGCTGTACCATCTCTCCAACAGATTTCAGCGTGGATGAAGTCCCCATGAGAACAAGGGCCTGTGAGCGCGAGACTATTCCTATCTATCTGTAGAGCACTTCATCCACTAACTCCACTTGCTCAGGTGGACTGTAACAGATCCCCACAATAATGTCTCCCAAAGCTGTTCTCCCTTGAACCCTGTCTCCCTTGGGACACTGTTCTCCGTTTAATCCTGTCTCCACCAGGACACCCACAAACTCTCTGTCGACTGCTCACCTGTCACCAAACAGAGTTCCATACTCTCCAGCCTATCTCTAACATAAATAGCAGCTCCCCCTCCCTGCCTACCAGGCCTGTCTTTCCTAAAGAGCCTGTAACCTTCCATTCCATCACACCAGTCATAGGAGCCATTCTGTGATGCCTATTATATCATAACCCAGTAGACTTGCACACATCTCTAATTCCTCTTGTTTGTTCCTCATTCTACTGCATCCATTTACAACATGTGGATCCCAGATCCTTTTGTCGATACTTCATGTAACACTCATTAAGGTAGAATTCAACTGTCCTGCATTAGATGACTACTGCAGGTAGGATGAATCATTTCCCAGGAGTGCTATTTCTTTCCAATGCCTTTTTGGGGAGTCTAGAGCACTAGATCCAGTGTAGGCAGCTATACTGTTGATGTCTAAAGTTAGGTAGGATTAGTCCATCCCAATGAAGCATAACATATGATATCATGAGTCTGAGCTCTCACTGCCCTTGGCCGCATGACTGTTAGATAAAAATAACAATATACAAGTGCAATTGTCAAAGGCAATGCATATGTACTCAGTCTCAGCTCAGCTACCAAAGAAACTATACAACCTGTGGGACAAGCTGACTCCTACCAGACAGCTCAAAGTGTAGCCAGGAACCCTGAAGGCTTCATTATCAAATTAGCCAAAGCTTTGACATCTCAAGATGCTCCTGCAAAGGGCTGTCTGTTGGCCACAAGGCTGCTAATCCACAGAAATCTGGTGAATAACTGGCTTGGCACTTTAGTATATTTTAGTAACTGCTCACGTGCCATTGTTAGTTTAACAATACCAATTATTGATATTTCCTCTGGGTGTTCTCGGGGCCGCCCTCCCTCTGCTCTCCACAGCCTCATGAAGTCAGAGGAGAGGATGAGGGCCAGGACAGTAAAGAGCAGCAAGACATCCAGGTACAACTCCACATCCACGTCTGTCCCCCCCTGCTTCTGGAGCCCACCCATATTACAAGCCATTCCAATAAAGGACAATGAAAAAAAAACTTAACACAAAACCCATGTCTGAAAAATGCTAAGATTCAAATACTGGCTGTAAGTAAGGTACAACAGGCTGAAACCATGAACCTCAAGAGAATCAAGAGCAACAACTTCGAGAGCCAATAAATCAGCATTGTCATGAGTGGCTATTAATCCTGTCATTATCTCAACACTTTATGCCCCATGCTGGGCACCAAAAACAACTGTCATGGTTTAAGCCACTATAATTCACCCAGTTCGCTCACTCACTCCCCCCTGTTTCTTGTCCTGCTCCTGGTTGGATGGGGAGGAAAATCAAAAGAATGCAACTCCCACAGGTTGAGATAAGAAAGTTTAGTAACTAAGGTATAGCACAAACTACTGCTACCACCAATAATAATAATGACAAGGGAAATACAGGAAAGAGAATACAACTTCTCAGCACAGGATATCAAGCCTGACCCAGCAGAGAACCCCCACCCTTTGGAGTCTTTGCCGTCTGTTTTTACATCCTGGGCATGACGCGCTGTGGTATGGAATACCTCTTTGGTCAGTTTGGGTCAGGTGTCCTGTCTCTGCTTCCTCCTGGCTTCCCTTCCTCCTTGGCAGAGCGTGAGACTCAGAAAGTCCTTGGCCAGACCAAAACATTCTAAGCAGTGCCTGAAAACATTGGTGTTATCAGCACTGTTCCCAGGCTGAAAGTCAAAAAACAGAGCACTGCGCCCGCTACCAAGAAGGAGAAAAATGACTGTTACTGCTGAATCCCTGACAACATGTGGTGCCATAGTCAGGGGTTTAGGTATTTAGAACATGGGATTCAATTAGGGAGGTCAGGTCTACCTGGGGCTGGTGGAGCTGGTCTGACAATGAAGGGGAAGAGTGGTTTTAGCAGGAGGCTTGTCAGGCTGCTCAAGAAAGCTTTAAACTAGATGTGATGGGGGAGGGAGGCATCATTCAATCTCAACATAACCAGTCAGTTTCCAGCACCTATAACAAATGCTCAGAGCAATGTGGAGATATTCCAGCCACTCCAACCAATGGGCCGGCTTCATTTGGAGCTTGGCTCAGACGCCTCCATACAAGTGCCTGTAACATGGGGAACAAATAAAAGGAATTAGAGATGTGTGCATGTCTAAGGGGGTAATGATATAATTGGCATCACAGAAACATGGTGGGATGGCTTCTATGACTGGTGTGATGGAATGGAAGGTTACAGGCCCTTTAGGAAAGACAGGCCTGGTAGGCAGCGAAAGGGAGTTGCTATTTAAGTTAGGGATAGGCTGGAGAGTATGGAACTCTGTTTGGTGACAGGTGAGCAGTTGACAGAGAGATTGTGGGTCAGGCCTGGTTGGAAATGCGACGCTCCAGGGCGGCCTTGGTTGCAGCGATCATGAGATGGTTAAATTGGAGATCCACTGGTCAGTGAGAAGAGCATGGATCAAGCCCACTGCTCTGGACTTCAAGAAAGTGGACTTTGGCCTCTTCAGGAACCTGCTTAGTAAGGTTCCGTGGGATATAGCCTTAGAGGGCAGGGGTGTCCAAGAGTCTTGGTTGATATCCAAGGATCACCTGCTGCATGCTCAGGAACGATACATCCCTACTAGAAGGAAGTGCTGCCGGAGGGCAAGGAGACCTCCTTGGATGGATAAGGAGCTGATGAAGAAAATTTGAAGGAAAAAAGAGTCTTATAAAAGGTGAAAGCTAGGGATCCGGTTAGGAAAGCTAAGGCCCACTTAGAAATAAGCTTGGCTAGGGATGTGAAAGATAACAGGAAGGGATTCTATACATACCCTGCAAATAAATGACAGACTAGGGACAATGTGGGCTCTCTCCAGAAGCTATCAGGAGAAGTGCCTGCCGTGGATTTGGAGAAGGCTGATGTTCTTAATAACTTCTTTGTCTCAGTCTTCGCTGGCAAATGCTCTGACCACAAAACCCAAGTCTTGGAAGGCAGACGCAGGGACTGTGAGAAGGAAGATAATAGGCCAACTGAAGGAGAGGATCTGGTCTGAGACCATCTCAAGAACCTGAAAGCATACAAGTCCATGGGACATGATGAAATCCATCCGCGGGTCCTGAAAGAGCTGGCGAATGAAGTTGCTAAACCACTGCCCATCATAGTTGAAAAATTGTGGCAGTCTGGAGAAGATCCCAACAACCGGAAAAAAGGAAATATAACCCCCATTTTCAAGAAGGAGAAAATGGATGAGCCTGGGAACAGACCAGTCAGCCTCACCTCTGTGCCCGGCAAAATCTTGGAGCAGAATCTCCTGGAAAGCATGCTGAGGCACATGAAAAACAGCAAGGTGGCTGGTGACAGCCAACACAGCTTCACTAAAGGGAAATCTTGCTTGACCAATTTGGTGGCCTTCTATGATGGGGCTACGGAACTGAAGGACAGAGGTAGAGCAGTTGATGTCATCTACCTGGACTTGTGCAAAGCGTTTGACACTGTCTCACATTTCACCCTTGTCTCTAAGTTGGAGAGTCATCAATTTGATAGTTGGACCACTCAATGAATAAGGAGCTGGCTGGATGGCAGCATGCAAAGAGTTGTACTCAATGGCTCAATGTCCAGCTGGAGACCAGTAATAAGCGGTGCCCTCAGGGATCAGTGCTGGGACCAGTCTTGTTCAACATCCTTGTTGCTGACATTTGCAGTGGGATTGAGTGCGCCCTCAGCAAGTATGCTGATGACACCAAGCTGTGTGGTTTTGTTAATATGCCTGAGGGAAGGGATACCATCTAGAGGGACCTTGGCATGCTTGTGAGGTGGGCTGATACTAACCTGATGAAGTTTAACTATGACATGTGCATGGTCCTACACCTGGGTTGGAGCAATCCCAGGTGCAGCTACAGGTTGGGCAGAGAAGTGATTCAGAGCAGCCCTGCAGAGAAGGACTTGGGGGTGTTGATCAATGAGAAAATGAACATGAGTCGGTAGTGTGCAGTTGCAGCTCAGAAAGACAACTGCATTCTGAGGTGCATCAAAAGGAATGAGACCAGCAGGTTGAGGGAGGTCATCCTGCCCCTCTCCTCTGCTTTCATGTGGCCTCACTTGGAATATTGTGTGCAGTTCTGGTATCCTCAACAGAAAAAGGACATGGAACTGTTGGAACAAATCCAGAGGAGGGCCACGATGGTGATCAGGGGGCTGGAGCACCTCCCGTATGAAGATAGGCTGAGAAAGTTGGGGCTATTCAGCGTGGAGAAGAGAAGGCTGCATGGACAACTCATAGCAGCCTTGCAGTATCTGAAAGGGGCCTAAAGGGATGTTGGGGAGGGACTCTTCAGTAGGACTGTCGTGATAAGACAAGGGGTAACGGGTTCAAACAGGGGAAGTTTAGATTGGATATAAGGAAGAAGTTCTTTACTGTAAGGGTGGTGAGGCACTGGAATGGATTACTCAGGAAAGCTGTGAATCCTCCATCGCTGGTATTGTTCAAGGCCAGGTTGGACATAGCCTTGGGTGATATGGTTTAGTGTGAGGTGTCTCTGCCCATGGCAGGGGGGTTGGAACTGGATGATCTTAAGGTCCTTTCCAACCCTAAATATTCTGTTATTATGATTCTATGGTTCTATTCTATTGGAATCAGGTGTCACCCTTTCAACGTGTATCTGTGAAGTAAACTTTTGTTAATAACAAAAGACAGTGATAGGAGAGTAAAGTGAGGTGATTTTCAAGAGGATATCATGAAGTTAGTGATGCAAAAGTAGTCTTGAACCTAAAAGGGGAATACAATACCCACTGGGTAATGTGATGTTTCTTCTGCTGCTGAAATGCCTATTCACCAATGTAATAGTTTCATCTGGTTTCAGCCAAGGAGTGAGGAATTGCATGCTGTAGTTACCCCAGAAGGTCTCTTTCTATGGACATTTAGTAAAGACTGCAGTACTTTTGACCTCAGTCCTGCCTTACTTTCATGTTTGTCCCCCTGCTTGCTGCATAGTTGTTGGTGCTGCTTGATGCATAGTTGTTGGTGAGGATCTTGTCCTGAAAGGGTGAAAGCTTTTCACTTCTCTCTGTCACTAAGATAGAGTGGATCTGTCATAAAATGTCTCCAGATGAATGTCTGCGGGTCCCTGGGGAAAGAAGATAACCATTTTCGGGCTATTCCTGAATGGGAAGCTGGGAGAAAGGAGTCCAGGAACAGATGTTGATGCTGTTTGGCTTCCTGTTCTCTGGGCTTCAGTAGAGCTGTCTGAAAACAGTGTCTGGCTGAAACATCATCTTCAGGGGATTTCTCTGTTTTGTTGACAAAAAGTGTGGAGCTTTGTTTTGCTTATAGCTCTGCTACTTTTATTTTGTGTTTTCTGCTTTTCCAGCCAAACTGAAGATTGATGAATTCTTTGTCCAGCCAAGTGTTATCCACAGAGTGGAAGAAAGGAAGATAAATGAAAAGTCACTAAAAGAGAGAGTACTCCTAGGGGACAAATGTTCATGGAGATTCTCATGATGTGTCCATGTTGATGGATGCAGACAGACTAAAGCTCCCTTTCATGATCAGTACCAGACCTGAAATATGGCTTGGTTTAGAAAAGGGTGGGCTGTAGGGGCCGGAGCTTTTTTGAGCATGGAGGCCATTCAGTCAAATTAGTCCACAGCTAAGCTTGAGCAACAAAACATATTTTTAATGCTTATGAAATTCCATTTTAATGGGGAGACTTCATTTAGGCTCCTGACCCTCATTGGTTCACATGCTTGCAGTGACCCTTTTCTGTGGATTCCTAAGGACACAATATACCTTTTGGTCTTTCTTTGTGTGCTGGTTGCAAACAAGAACAGGGATTCTAGAACCATGGTGTAGTCACAGACATTCCTATCATTTGAGGTTTTCTTTAAAATCTGTGGAGATAGATTTTTGGGGAAAATTAAGTGATATTTCAGCAAGGAGCAGCAATGTAAAGTTCCTTATTTTACAGCATCTTGAGCATCTTCTTCACATAAACAGATACTAGGTAGATTTTAACCAAACTTCACTCCTGAGTACTGTCTTTTTGAATAGAGTTCATAAATATGACAGTTGAAATCAGACTTGACACTGGGACACTCTACATTTGATAGTGCCTTCCTTTGACGGATGTTTGGCCTATTGGAGAGAACAGAGCTAACAGCCTTGTTAGGAGCTTGATTAACAGTCCATTTTAATGCATGGCCAAGCTGCCATGTAGCACGGCGATCATTTGATGTCTCTGTACTTACTACATGACCCTAGCTGTAATACCACTGCTAACTGCAGACAGCACCTAAACCAGAAATAAACTTGAACTGGGAAAGATGAGGCAGTGGCATGGGATTTTAGATTTTGCTAATAGACCTCCCCCAAAGTAGTTGCCATCAGCTATGTGCAGGTTTGAAACCTTCTGACTTAGAATCTGATTTGTGGCAAGGCATAAACCCACGATGGAGCTGGAAAATCAGTCTGAATACCATTTATTAAAGGTTTAGCTTGCTTTGATTCTCCTTTATTATTTATTTATTTATTTCCCCCTCTCCAGGACACTTGTCAGAGTGTCTAAAGCTCATCGTCTAACCCCAGGAAGATAACTCTCAAGACTAAAATACTGGAATGGTAGTGGAACCCCTCAATGTGCTTCAGAGGCAGTAGCTTCCTTTTCAGTTCTCATGCACCACTGAGAATTAAGCCCTCTAAGCTTTTGTTTGCTTGTTAAACACAGAATGGACAATTATATTCTTCTCTAGAGATGCTTTTACTTAGAGTTACAGATTGTGGAGAGATACCTTACTTCAAGCCAACTGAGAAACCTTAATGTCCCTATCTCCCAGCAATAAATGTATTCCACAAATTACAATTAATAATGCAACTGGGGAGTCTAGTTAAATGAGTGCCAGTCCACCAAATATGTTGGCTTTTACTTTAAGAAAGGGCAGAGGTGTTCCATATTTCGGCAGTCCTTGTATGCCTCCTTGTACCAAGAAGGGCCCACTGAAGCTGGGAATACATTGACTACAACACATAGCAAACTATCATATATTTTGTATATATGCTCCGTATCCAGTATATCAGTCCCAAGAGACAGGGCTAGTGTTATTCATGAGCAGCAAACCAGATCTAAACTGTGCCTGCAATGGGTGCAAATTTATATTTGAAGTTGTGTTGCTAACTTGCTGACTTGCTATATGCTCCTTATGTTTGCAGGGTTCAGAGTTGGGTGGGGTGTAAGACACTAGGGCAACTCTCTGCTCCACAGTTTAAAATGAGTTTACTGTGGGGAAAGGAGTCTAAGGACAGGCTACCTTTCAATCCTCATTTAACGTTGCCTGTTGCAGCTTGGGCTGTCCAAATTATGTAACAAAGAAAAACAAACCTGAGTCTCCAAATCCTTATTAAATTGGCAGCATCTCAGTCCTGTAGCTGTTGTGGTCCAGAAAAAAATAATATTTTCAAACCATCAGAAAACCGCCATCACCTCAGCCAGGGCTGCCTGAGTTTGCTGAAAGTATGAAATGGTATCTTTATGCTTCACTCTCTGGCATTCATTGCAATAAATGCCATCAGATCTGCACTGAAAAGTCAAAATTGATGACGAGAAAACAGATAATATTGCACTAGAATATCTAAAACCTGTGTAGTTTTCACCTGTTTTTAATAGTGATTGTAGTTTCAGAGTCCAGACGGAAAAAATTGGCAGTGAGAGGAAAGCTCATGTAAAGAATTCTGATTTCACGTGAAAAACTGCATCTATTTTCCCAGCTAATCTATTTCTGCAGGATACAAGGAGTGACAGATGGTGTAAGGAAAGAGGAGCTTGTTTAAAAAAAGAGTTGAAATCCACTAATGCACATGTGCATGCATGTGTACTATTAGTGCTGAAAAAAACTTACCCCCAAGAGCCTAAGTTCATTTACAAAGAATGAAGACATATAAGCAGATCCGTATGTATCCAACTCTGATCACTGTTTTTCACTCAAAATAATGATAATTAGCAACTTTTATTTTTTTCTGGAAGTATAAAGCTCTGGAATTCCTTCTGCCTTTCCTCTGATTTTGCCTCGTTCCACAAAATTCAAAACAAACATACTCAAAAGCAGGGAGCTACTTACTACACACAGGGTCTACCCATCCAAGCTGTGCAAGCAAACTTCACCAGAACGCTCCTCTTTCTTTTTTTGAGCTGTTTTGACTAGGCAGAAATGTCAGGTTGGATTTGGAAAATGCCTCACCTGCTCCAGTTTATAAGCTTTTGTATGTCATGTACCATTTTTATAACAGAATTCACTCCTGAGGGGCTGCAGGCCATATCACCACCACAGAGCTGCCCCATCACTGCAGGTGAGGACCTGACTCTTTCCAGCAGCTGCTTCCATTATGTACTCAAATAACATAGCAGCCCTTTGTTGCTTTGTTTGCACATTTCTGGTATAAAACTATAAAAAAACCTCACCCAGCTGTGTTTGTCTTTTTCGTTTGGTTTTTTTTTTTTTTTTAATTTATTTATCCTTTCTTCAGTTTTCTCTTCGAAGTATTTGCCACTTCTTTTTTTTTTTTTTTTTTTCCAGTGCATGTATCCTCCTGCTTATTTTATGTGTATAGGGTAGTTCTGCTTTCTCTTGACCTTTTTTTCCCCATCTCTACTCTCCTGTTGTTTTTTCTGCCTTGTCCTTCCCTTTTTCTCTGTTTCTTCTCATCATCAACTTCTCATCTAGTTCCAGAGCCATTTAGACCTCAGGCTTTAAGTGTGTATGTAGAGAATTAAAACAACGAAACACCCCAAACCACTCAAAAATCCAAACAGCCCACTCCCCCGCCCCCCATATTACAAGTGTTGAGACAGATAAGACCATAGATAATGTGAAATTTATTCAGAAAGTTCTTAATTTCACTGTAAAGAATGGTGCCAGTGCTGATATGACAGATGTTCTCTGGAAAAAGGCCTAGAGGACTAGAAGAGCAGTAATGGGTTTTTGGGAATGTGGCTAGGTGGCAAATGTCACATTGTAAACTTGCTGCAAGAAATACTTCCCACCTACAGGATTCTGCTCCTCCTTGCAAGAGGACGCAAGAGGTGGCTTGTAACATGGATGTACAGTGTTTGCTGAGGGGAGCAAAGCTCCTGAGAAACCCTGTAAGTGGTCTCATGGACAGGTACATGTGGCCAATCCAAGGCTTGCTTCACTAGTTTAGTGTTCTAAAGGGACAGTTTGGTGCTGACCATGCCTGGAGTTGCAGTGCAGAGGTCCATGGAGAGATTTCTGTTTCTGGGAGGAAAAAAGCAGGATGGAATTAGAATGAAGGGGTAAGGAGTATGGTGTGCTGAGCCTTCATCACCTCATTTCATCTACTTCCTTTTGCAATATATCTGGCTGTGATTAAATGAGAAAGGCAGGAAAAGCATGCTTCAGACATGGGTCACTCATGGGCTAAGCTCAGAAGCTCAGCTTTGCTTCATTTGTTGTTTTGTGTGTGCATGTGTGTTGTGTGCAGAGCTGGAATCATTCCCACAGGCTGCGTGAAGCCATCTTAAAGGGAATATCCAGCTTGAGTTGAGACTGTAGTTTGTCTTTCTTTTGCAGTCCACTTTCATTGATTGTTCCTCAACTGAAGCATTTTCTAAGGGAAAGCTGAGTTAGGGGCCCTCAGCTGCCCACAAATCTTGACAGCTGGACTGGAAGGAAGCTGAGAGGGCAAGGTACTTTTGATGCTTTCTTTGAAGTGCATCTCAAGCAGCTAAATTTCAACAAATTGTTGCCTTCTTCGTTCAATGGCCACTGTTTCAAATAGATGCATAAAAGTCTTTTGCAACTGCACTGTGCAACACTTCCCATGGCACAGGATCTATAGCATAGAGCATTCAGAGGAGGCAAAAATATCTTCTTGCAAAGGACACATGGGTGGGACTAGGATGCCTACTGCTTGATACAAGATATGCAAATTTTGTTTTCTGATTCTGATTTCAGGATCCTGGATGGGCTGAAAATCTAATGAAGGTGTCATTTATGATAACCGTGTGTTTCCATTTGTGTGTTTTAGTTATCTATTCTAAGTAACAAATGGCTTGTATAGACTAGGAAAAAATTAGCTACAGGTAGGAGACCTGTCTGAGGGATCAGCAAAGGTCTTCTCTAGCTGTTGGTAGAAAAATGGCTGCTTCCTCATACCTAAAGGGTGTGATTTGAAGCATACACATACTGTAAAAAATAAACTGGAAACTCTCAGAGGTTCAAAAGATATGTCTGCATTATGGTCAAATGTGGGATCTCTTCTCCTTTGGGAATAATGGGATTGGCTTGACGTTGGGAAGAGTGCTACCACCACAGTCTGGTTGAATCCACACAAACCAGCTGCATAGGGTTTCATCAGCATTTTGGGCAAAGGCTGAGCTCACTGTCTGCTTTGCTCCTGCTACTCAAATGAGCCAATTTGAAGCAGTGTGTGCATTTACATGAGCTGCAATTACAGCTCATTTGTAGTGTAGTCATGCAAAGAGTTACCTGCCTTGTTCAAGGCTGCATCTTCTGAGACATGCTAGTTACAATAATGGGAAGTAGACATAAACTCACTGGGGCATACCAGCTTTGGGCATCACTGAAATAGCACACAACTGAGTCTGAAATGTCAGGTTTTAAACATTCCTCTTGCCCAATGTCAAGTCCCTCTACTGAGCAGTGAGAACAAGCATTTCAGCACAGATAGGGAAATACCTTGAGAGAGAACTGGGGCATTTATACTGTAGAAAGAGGAAAGAGTATGATTGAGAGTATTAACTGTCTCAAAAGGTTGTAGTTTAAGGTACCCTAATCATAGTTTAAGGTATCCTAATATTTTCAAAATTTCCATATAGCAAATTTGAAGCAGAGTGAAGTTGGCAGGAAAGAAGCAATACTGATACTATTTTAGAGCCTGACATTGCACAGTCAATAGCCTGCAGCATGACATAAATGGCAGAAAAATGTAAATAAAATAAAGACTAGATGAGAAATTTATGGCTCAGATGACTAATAAAGGGTGATGAAACCTTCTTTCTTTTGAATGTCATATCAGATTGACAGCAACCAAATCTTATTATCTGAGATAACTAGGATTGTGGGTAGAGTTGGGAGTGAGCTTTCTCCACCATGGTGTATCATTGAGTGTGTGCATAGAGGTTTCCAATAGCCAGCACCCTGACACCTTTGCCATGCGACAAATGATCCGCAGATTCATAGCCCTGATTTGTTAAGCTAGGTGCAAGAATCATGGGGTGAAATGCATGGTCTCCATTAAGTTATTCAGACTTAGGACATCCTATTGCTTTCTTGCATCCATAAATTCCATGGATCATAGCAAAGTGATGAACAGTCCCTGCATAAAAAAAAGTCCAGAAGCAGGAAAAAGGCAGCTATGGAGCAGAATGAGATCATAGAATCATAGAATAGATAAGGTTGGATAGGACCTTAAGATCTAGTTTCAACCCCCCTGCCATGGGCAGGGACACCTTGCAAAAAAACATGCCACCCAAGCCTCTGTCCAAACTGGCCTTGAACACCACCAGGGATGGAGCATTCACAACTTCCCTGGGCAACCCATTCCAGTGCCTCACCACCCTTATAGTAAAGGATTTCTTCCTTATATCCAATCTACACTTCCCCTGTTCAAGTTTGAATCCGTTACTCCTTGTCGTCTCACTACAGTCCCAGTAGTCTCTCCCCAGCATATTTCCCCACTTATAGCCCTCTCTCAGATACTGCAAGGCTGCTATGAGGTTTCCATAGAGCCCCCTCTTCTCCAGGCTGAACAGCCCCAACTTTCTCAGCCTGTCTTCGTACAGGAGGTGCTCCAGTCCTCTGATCATCCTTGTGGCCCTCCTTTGGACTTGTTCCAACAGTTGCATGTCCTTTTTATGTTGAGGATACCAGAACTGCACACAATATTCCAAGTTAGGTCTCATGAGAGCAGAGGAGAGGGGCAGGATGACCTCCCTCAACCTGCGGGTCATGCTCCTTTTGATGCAGCCCAGGGCAGGGTTGTCTTTCTGAGCTGTAAGCACACACTGCAGGTGCCTCATGTTCATTTTCTCATTGATCAACACCCCCAAGTCCTTCTCTGCAGGGCTGCTCTTAATCACTTCTCTTCCCAACCTGTAGCTGCGCCTGGGATTGCTCCAACCCAGGTGTAGGACCTTGCACTTGGCATGGTTAAACTTCACCAGGTTGGCATCAGCCCACCTCACAAATGTGTCAAGGTCCCTCTGGATGGCTTTCTGTCCTGAGGACCTTGAATTCGACTATCTCATGATTGCTGCAACCAAGGCTGCCCTGGAGAGTAACATTTCCAACCAGCCCTTCCCTGTTGGTGAAGTCAAGCATGTCACCTCTCCTTGTAGCCTCCTCTATTACTTACAGAAGAAAGTTATCTTCCACACAATCGAGGAACTTCCTAGATTGCTTTTGCAGGGCTGTAATGTCCCTCCAACAGATATCAGGGTGGTTGTAGTCCCTAGTGAGAACAAGGGCCTTCAAACGTGAGGCTGTTCCTATCTGTCTATAGAGCACTTCATCCACAGAGTCCTCTTGATCAGGAAGTCTGTAACTGATCTCCACATTTATGTCTCCCATTAACCCTGACCCACAAACTCTCTATTTACTGCTCACCTATCCCCAGACAAAGTTTCATACTCTTCAGCCTGTCCCTAACATAAATAGCAACTCCCCATCCACACCTGCCAGGCCTGTCTTTTCTAAAGAGCCTGTAACCTTACATTCCAACACTCCAGTCATAGGAGCCATCCCACCATGTTTCTGTGATGCCTATTATATCATACTGCTGTAGACATGCACAGATTTGGGAGGCTGTGTGGGAACTCAACTTGTCTCCTTTTAAAATGCTTTTGTACAATGAAGGTAGTGTGCAGTAAGCCCAGCAGCAGGTGGATTTACAGTCTAGCAGTTCCTGCATGCTGCCTTAGTGCAGATGGTTGGTGCACACCAGACGGGCTGTAGCTACCTCTGCTGTCACAGAGCAGAAAGACCAGAGCTTGGGAAATGTTGGAGGTGCTTCAAGTGTGATTTTTAACTGACCAAATTCAAAATCATGGTGCTCATTCATCTGTTATTTAGCTCCACAAGCAGTTACATTTCAAGGGCACCTCAGGTTTTATACTTAATTTTTCCAGATGCCTGAAGTTTTTTCTCACTCCCGGTAAATCTCCAGAAATCAGTAATTACTTTTTTTTTTTTTTTTTTTTTTTCCCTGAGAACCATGAGCCAATGGGTTTTCTCAGATTACCTTCAGGGCTGAGAGTTTTGACTTTTGTCGCTTTTTAAAACACCAGAAAGGACCCCCCCCCTTCATAATGGCAGCACTTCTGCACAGAGGGAATATCCACACCCAACCCTTTCCCTCCATGGAGGAAATGAGTCCTCCACGAGTTGAATTCCTGTTTCTGTCCTCTCAGGAAGCTGTTGTAACCACAAGTCTGGAAAGTGGTGTAGGAAAGAATTCAAGATTTATGGCCAGAAGGAGCATGGCTGGTTCAGCTCACTTCCAGCAGTATATGAGAGGAGCTGGATCTGCTCCTAGGGGTAGAAAAAATCGTAGTTTTGC
This sequence comes from Psilopsiagon aurifrons, assembly GCA_025447955.1. Classification (NCBI taxonomy): domain Eukaryota; kingdom Metazoa; phylum Chordata; class Aves; order Psittaciformes; family Psittacidae; genus Psilopsiagon; species Psilopsiagon aurifrons. The sequence continues at coordinate 25,311 of JAOEHY010012804.1, forward strand.
AAGAAAACCACTAAGAATGGTCAAGCAGAAGTGGAAGATTTAGACAGATACTATGTTACTGTTCATACAAACAGTGTAGTGGCTCTTGGAGGGCCATAGGTTAGTGTTGGAGCTCATCTTTATTCCAATCACAGTAAGTTGTCTTTTGTCTTCTAAAACAGAGCTTCTCTTTTTAAACCCGTAGGAAAATACAGAAAGGCACCAAATCAAAGGCACTATTTCAATTAAGATCTTTTAAATGCAATATTTGCTATTCATCTCTGACAGTAAGCTGTTATCGATTTTGTCTGCCTCAAATATAGTATTTTGTTTCCTGTTGAAGTCCCAAGATAGCCTTCTTTTTCAAATTGCCATCAATTTGTACAATAAACCAAATCCCTATGTAAACACTAAGCAGTTCTCAAAATTCTTATTTTATGAGTGATCACTCTTTTTGTAAACCTCACCCCAGCCCTGATCAGATTCCAAAAATTCCCCCCAGAACTAAATTGGAATTTTTCCTTTAATATTCACAGGTTTTCAATCAAAAAGGAGTTTCTGGGTGAACTGAAGAATTACAAGAGTGCAGTTTTTTCTGGATTTGAGTCTTATTCCTTCCACCCCACTGGGCTGTTCTCAGTTTTCTGAGCTGTTTCTGTGCTGTCAAGGGGGTGAAATCCCTGTGCACATCCTCAGTTCCTGTCCTTGTGGACACTGGATCTGATCTCCCCTGTGAGTCCCAATTAGCAAGCAGCAGCACTTGTGGCTCCTAGAAACACATATGTTGGTTATTGACCAGTAGTTTCACACATAAAGGCCAGCTGGCAGCTAAAACTGAACAGAAAATCTTCTGATATTCATGGAAAACACTTGAATTTAATATGTTTGGGACCTCTATCATTCTGTCAAAGTTGATCAGTGGGGCTTACAGGTTACTGAAAGAGACTGACAGATGGCTGCACAGGCACAAAGCATAATCACACGAGCCATGTTTTCTTAGGCTAAAGACCATGATTAACTTCTGAAAAAACAGAATTCAATGTACCTGGATTAATCTTATCTGTAGCAGTGATTTATAAGCAAGTTGCAGAATAACATGCAGCATGAATTATGTACTGGTGATGCACATCAAGAAACTTTTCCAGCATTATAAAATTCTAAACTTCTGTTTTTGATAGCATCCTCCTCCACACAGCAGCAAATTCAAGTTAGCCAAAGAGATAAGCAGCTTATCTATTTTTAAGTTGCTTCCCTTTCCTCTCTTCTGCTTTTAACTTTCCTCTCTTCTGCTTCTAAGTGATACTTCATCAGTTAGAAAGCTTCTGGAAAAAGGACATTCCTAGGAGAGATTCACTAAGGGAAAGAAAGAGCAAAATGCAAACATACTGTAACAAATAGATACATGTACTTCCAGCTTTGCTTCTTGGGTTTCTTCTTTCTTATGCATCACATGCTAATTATCTTACCAGCCAGCCTGCAACATTTGATTTACATTTTCCTTGCTTCTTGTGAATTTACATCAGAGAAGAGATAGGATGAAATTATTAATGAAAATATATCCACAGGTGTCTTTCCAAAGGAAGAGAGCAGAACTAGCATATGGAACAGATCCCACTTTCAGGTTTCCTTTTAAATCATTTACATTTAGCTCCAAACCCCACTAATTTGCATAGGCAAGAGGGTAAAAGCAGCCACAAATATTTCAGCTGGTTCTGATTTCCCCCTCCGATGGAATTATATATTGGCTGTTCCTTTCTGGATGTGTTTATCCCAGGAAGCAGACAGCACAGCATTCAGTTGCTGCTCTTGGACCTTTGTAGTGGCAACCCAAGTTGTACCAGGCAAAAAGAGGGTTCCCTAATGAGCTGAGACACTGTAGGTGGGATTTCTCTGAGAAAAAATGTCTAGAGATGAGCTATGGCAGAGAAAGAGGGATTCTTCAGAAGGAAAGGCTTGAAATGAGATGAAATGTGGACTAACAAGTGCTACTCAGCTGATATTTGCTCTGATGAATCACCATCATGACCTGTCGGCACTGGAGCAATGAGGAGGAACTATGGAGGATACATTAGCAATGTGATAAGTTGTTGAGTGTGAATGAAGGAGAAAGGATGAGCTTTTTCTCTCATGGTGTATATGTGCATGCCTGTCATACGCTGCAGCTAGAGCAGGTGAGTCTTAGTTGCTCAGTAAATGATAGACTTCACACAGCAATAAAACTGGATGTGAGTTGAGGAGGATGTGCATGATGAGCTCAAGGCAGATGTGCTGCTTAAGGAAAAAGTGCACTTTTTTCCACAGTCAGTTAGGAGGCACCTTTTCACCTGGCAGTGACAACATGCAGGACAACATCTAGGCTGATTCGTATGTCTAACTTCAGTAAACATAGCAATGAAGGTAGGTAGCAGTTAGATGCTTGCTGCACCTTGTGTTGTTTCCCCAGAGCTG
>JAOEHY010012807.1:0-13166 GCA_025447955.1 Psilopsiagon aurifrons
GGCCGAAAGTCAAAACCACAGTGCTACACTAGCTACCAAGAAGGAGAAAAATGACTGCTACTGCTGAACCCATGACATTCCCCTCTCTGAAAAAACTTGTTACCTATATTGCTCATACCATTGTGGGTTGACAAAGTGCTGGATCACGCAACTGCCTTCATCATTCCTTTCATGTTGTCTTGGCTTTCCTTATCTGACCGTAGTTGTGCTGGAGTGAGCAGCACCGAGAATACAGACCAGATCTGAAAGGGGTAACAAGAAGATGAATCCTGTTCAGCACAGCAGCCACCAAACGCCATTGCAGTTAAGTGAAGGAATTGCGGCAAAAATCATTGCTTCCCACTTAACAGCTCTATTTCCACACTAAGTTTCAAGCAGGGCTCTGAGCATAATGACGGAAATAAAGGACAAAGATTTGGTTCAAATATATAATGTGTGCTGAACCCACTGATAAAACCAAAGTACTTTGGAACTCAACCTTTCATTACTAGCTTCCAGTTTGCTGCTTCTCTTTCAGATGATGTTTGAAAGCTTGTTTATTTTCAGCTACAATCACAGTAAAATTTATTTTGCTTCTCTTTACAAGCCCTCCCTCTGTCATTTTCTTATTCCTTTTTTGTTTTGTGGTTTCAGACTGACACAGTACAGTCAGTTGTAAGTTATGCAATCACTGTAACTTCTTAGAACTAAAAATTAAAGCAGGTTTTGAAAATGCTACCTACAAACCAGTTCACTGAAGGGCCAGCAGACAAATCTGGTGGTGTAGTAGCCCCTATTTAGGTGCTATTCACCCAGTCTTACTTCTCGGGAATATGAGTAATTCATCTCTGGGTAAAATACTTTTACTGTAATGGTGCAGGTGTAACAGAGACCACATGAAGGTCTCTTGCAGGTATGCAGAATGAGGAGACAATGAGTACATGTTAAAGTCCAAAGTTAAACAGTGATAATAAAATAGAAGAATCATAATTTTAGAAGTGTTAAAGCTGAAGGAAGGGCTGTGAAAAAAGCAGGGGTTGAGATGCCAAGCTTAACTTTTTTGTAGAATATGCTATAACTATTTCTGCAATGAAAATGACCCCATACCTTACAAAGGCACCTCTAATAAGTAAAAAAGATTAGACAAAGGAAAACATACAATGGGATAAGAAACACTTTAGTTTGTTTACTCAGTACTATTTAAAGGGAAAATTTTATAGCTTTTACTCTGATACAAATTTGTATAAAATAAGAAAATAAAATGTTAATATGATGTAATTTGAGACTGTCACTTTTGACCATTAGCTTTTAGAGTTGCAGGGATACACGGGTGGTTCAGAATGTTTAGAAGAGCAAACTGATACGCTATTATAGGAGGCAAATTTGTAAGATTCTTTTTTTTTAACTAACAAATTAGTTTATGAAATGCAAATCTGACAAACAGACCATTGTAAGGCTCTTACAATAAATTGAGAAAATTGGGCACATAAAAGACACTTTTTATTTGTAGCTCAAAAAGCAGTATTTTCCCAATTATCTTCAGGATCAGATGTAAAAGAGCAAAGCAGCACAGGATGCAAAAGCAAACTCAGTAGAGTAGCTGTGTGATTCATAACACACCTCAGAAAACCCTTGTTTCTTATACAAATGTTAGGAGTTAATTTTCCTGTCACTTTCAAGAAAATATTTCATTTTAATCATCTATTATTTCTACTACCACAGACCCCAGGAATTCCAGTTAAAGATTAGGGATCTCTGCGTTGGGTGTTGAACACAAAACAGAACAAGCATGCACTTCCGGTTTACAAGAAGTAACTCGACAATACTGACAAGGGAAGACAAAAAATTTCAACAGGGTAAGTAGTAAGGGCAGAGCACTCTGAAGCGTCTTTGTGATCAATGGCTTCTGTAAACCTCTTATACACGGTAAGTTCTATACAAGGATGAGAGGAAGGTTACATGGTAACATTGTGAGCTATTTAAAGCATAAAGGGCATTGTGGGAGAAAGAAAGGTATGGTTTGAAAATCAAAGAAATGAGTGACAGAGGATGCTACCATGGGTTAGGTAGACACAGGAGTCAGCCTCTCAGGATCTCAAGCTGGAAGGCTCAAGGTGAGGAAGGATTGTAAAAACCTTGAAAAAAAAGGCAAATTATTTCTGATAAGTGAGAACTCTAGAAAGCTGAAGAGGGAGATCAAGCAATAGTCAGAGTAATAGGTCAGGATATATATCTCAGCATTCCGGAAAAATTAGTAAAAATTGTGTTTTTAAGGGTAATGCATAAAAAATATCTTTCAGTCATTTAAACACAAGTTGAGTAGACTCTTTAGAAAAGTTTTAGGTGGAGGAAAGGATATCTGTTAGATGAATTATTCAGAGAAATTCTTCAAGACTTGGATACAGCCTGGTCATGAGAAACTGAACATGGCATATACATAGCAGACTTACAGAAAGCCAGGATAATTGTTTTCCATAGTGATGGAAAAAGAATTCACCCTAAACCAAAATGAAAGTTTTTTCATTATTTACTTCATTGAGATTATAATTTGACCCTAAATTTACATGGCACTAAAAGATGTCATGAAAATGAGGTTTACCTTTAAACAATAATGTTGAACATGACCAGTCACATTCAAACAGGCCTGAAGTTGCATTTTATCCTAGAAGATAGTACTTGAAACTGTAATCATAAGCATTTCCTGAAGATGGAGTGAAAAATTACTGGAAGACACAAAGAGTCACTCTATACATCCTAAGAAAATAGTTGTGGCCTGATCTGGTATATATAATTATAGACTAGAATGTGTCGAATTTATACTAAAGTTTTTTTTTTATAGTCCATGTTAAGTTCTTTTGACATTTTAATATCAAGGAAGTAAGCGTAAAAATGAGTTAAAGATATGACTGTCATGACTGCAAGGTTATGGCTGTGCTCAGCCAATATACAGTGGGTGTATGCAGAGCGCATATGAGAACAGAATGAGTCAGAGCTGTCTAGCTCAATAGTTACAAACAACTCAGCATAATGGATTTCTTTTTCACTTGTCATTATTCACAGGAAATCCTTTGCCAAGATTTCAGGCTAAGATTCTGACCAGAAACAGAATGAAACTACTGTGCCCCTGGTCTTAACTTCATGGCCACAGTTCCACATACTCGATTGTGATGGTCAGTGACCATCTGCATCTCTAACACTTTCGCAAGCCTGATTTTCTTTCCTTTCACCAACAGTATACTGTTGATCTGCTGCTATGAATTCCTCTTCCCATCATGTGCTGAAGTAGCGAACATAGGGCAGATGTCCTTCCTGGGCTGCAAGTGGACTCTCCTGACTCCATCAGTTCAGTCCCTGGAAAAAGCAGGATGGAGTGAGCAGGTTTCTATAGCAAAACAGAATTTGAAGCAAGTGCATCTGTAAAGTCATGCTTCCTCTGAGGAAAGGCTTGATCTGATTGCAAGCTGGAAAACAAACTGTCTTTAGCCCTGTTTTGCAGTGTAGGTGATTGAGATCCTGAGATCCCTATAGAGGAAGACTTTCAAAACCACTATTGGAACTCTTATTTCTTTAAATTTCCATGCCTGTTTATGTTTGGCCCTTTTCCAAGGCAGAATTACACCACCTTCACATGGCAATTGCTAGTAATGATAGAGTAATTGTGGCAGGAAGCCTAACATGGGGAGAAATGGTGACATGTTTGCTTTCAGTTTTTTCCACTCAACAGTGGTGAGATAGTCTCTGAGTTTTAGACCCTGTCTATCAACAAGGCCTGTGGGATATGATACTGCAATTTATTTATCTCTGAATTGCCAAAATCCTTGTGAAGACTGGAAGGTATAAAAGAAACACGTGCAGATAACCATTTCTGTATCATCTAGACACTGAGCAGCCTGGATATCCTAACTGTAGTTCTGCCTCTAGACTCTGCATCACCTGGAATAGTGTACATCAGGTTCTACCAAAGAAAGAGAAGACTATTAATTCTATTAATCTATTTATTATCCCAGCATTTCTATTGTTTGTTTGGTATGCTTTATCATACCAGAGGAATATACAACAAATCATAACGGTTAAGTATGCCATACATTTCCCCAGATAAGTAATCTTTTTAAAATAAAGGAATACATATTTATTAAATTTTAAATTAAAGCAGTAATAATTTCAGCAACAGAATTCTTGCCTGAAATCATTACAGATCTGTTTAAAGGTAACAAAAAAAAAAAAATATGAACTTGAGAACCCTATCATCTGTTCCTTCTCACCCCGGAAAGTAACTCAGTTCCTTTAGAAACATCAAAGGAAGAAAGAATTTGAAAAGTTGGTACAGAAACACAAATATCTTTCTTAATATCCCTTTCTAAATGCATTCTCATAAATATGCAATTGTTTTGAGGGGGGAAAAAGCCCTTTAAATTAATTATATTACAAACAATGATGTCTAACAAACTTCTAGTAAAACAATAAGAAATTATCGAAGTTCATGTCATGATCCCTCCCAGTCCCAAATTCTGCATGTCTGTTAAATGACATCCTGCTTCAGACAACAGCTAACAAACTGTAGTCAAGATTCAAGAAACCTCCAGAATCACCAAAGTCCTAGTTTCAATCTTTTCTTAGCTGCAAACAATGGAGCTTTTATATTGACAGTGACTAGCACTACTGATTTAATAATTTGCATTGAATCATGTCATCATTAATTATTACAAATAATTATGTGCATTATCTTTTCCTAAAATGTCCGTGAGCAATTTATGCTTTTCTCAAATATTATTTAAGTTATCCAGAAAATGATGCCAACAAAGTGTCCCTGGGCTGCAGATTGTATGACTTATAATCTTTGATACTCAAATGAAAACAGAGATTGGCAGCTTTAACAAAGATGCATTCATATAGGCTATACATTATTTGCTTTCTAGGATGAAAGACTAGAACGGTGTCCTGGGTTCAGCAGCCGAAGTCCTTTTTCTCCTTCTTTGTAGCTGGTGCAGTGCTGTGTTTTTGACTTTCAGCCTGGGAGCAACACTGATAATACCAATGATTTTAGTTGTTGCAAAGTAATGATTACTCTGACTGAGGACTTTCTGAGTCTCATGCTCTGCCCAGAAGGAGGGGAAGCTGAGAGGAAGCAGGGACAGGACACCTGACCCAAACTAGCCAAAAGGGTATTCCATACCACAGCATGTCATGCCCACTATATAAACTGAGGGGAGTTACCCATAACGGCTAGATTGCTGCTCAGGTCTGGCTGGGTATTGGTTGGTGGATGGTGAGCAGTTGTATTCTCTTCCCTTGTTATTTCCTTTATCATTATTATTCTTATTGGTGGTAGCAGCAGTGGTTTGTGTTATACCTTAGTTACTGGACTGTTCTTGTCTCAACCCGTGGGAGTTACATGCTTTCTATTCTCCTCCCCACCTTTCTGGGACTGGGGGGAGGAAGAAGTGGGGGAGTGAGATGGCAGCCCATTTTGCGATTAATTCCCTTTCATAATCTGCTCACACAGTCGGTCTTCTGATGTTATCAGCACTTATTTCTGAGTCTGTACAGGAGAAAATCTATGGTTATGTCAGCACATTGTTCAGTTAAAAAGTAAAGTGGTGTCACCACTGTACATGCTGCTTTTAACTACTTGTGTTTATTACATCTAGACACTAATATAACCTGACTTTCATTCTTAGGCCATGAAATTGAATATGTGTCTTCTTGAAGCTTTACTTAGTGAGAGGTGCTTTCTTTTTGTCAGTTTTGTCTTCTTATATCATTTCATCAGAATCACATACTGTTTCCCAGTCACTTCTTCAGATTTCTGTAGTTGTCAATTAGAGGCGGGGGAAATAAAACCCTATGAGGTGTTGACCTTTTCCATTGCTCTGAAGCCAAAAGGAAAATAAACAAGATAATAGAGTGGCCTTCAGCTACTCAATCTATACATACTGCTTCTTTTCTCATTATCCAACTGACACAGCAGTCATCTCCAAATCTTTCTTATAGCAGGATGACTGTGTTGCTCATGACATTAAGAAAAGATTATGTTGAAGAATAAGGGTTATTCATCAATGTTTTATCTCCTTCACTAGTGTGAGTAACAAGCTTTTTTCCTTAAAGGAAAAATAATTATCAAAGAGGCCAATTTTTCTGATTTTCCGAAAGAACTACAAATGGTCTCCTGTCTTCTGCAAGACAAGTTGCAACACTTGGCCCTAATGTTAGCCCTAGTGTTGATTGTCTGAGTTCAAAACTGAAAAGTTGGATTGTTGCATTTTGAAGAAACCTCTCTGAATGAACTCAAATAAAGCAGAAGCTTGATTTTTTGTTTCAAGAGATTGCTTATGGGCACAATACAGAGTCTGATGTTGACAAAGATGATTTAAAATAGGATTTGTCACAGTAATTTAGAATGAGCTAAGCAACTAAAAATCTTTGTTCTTAAAAAATGGCTATTTATAACAAATGCTTAGCTTTTGTGAGAGGGAAAAACCATGTCTGTTTACTTAAGCAACAATATCATTTTTTTTTTCTTTTTACTTCCTTTTCCACAGAACACACACAGAGGCAGTATTCTGATTCAGCCACTATGAACAGAAATGTAAGGAGAATTTCTTTTGTGCGATCTACATCGTAGTGATATTTGAGCCAAAAAGAAGCAGCCTCACTTACAGATTTGAAATTGGATATGCAAGGCTGGCAGATGGAACAAACTTTTTAATTTTTAAGCTAAACATATTTGAACTGGGAAGTTAGAAAACATGACAGACATTGAACTTCAAATATCATTTTTGCAGAGACGCATTTCATAATGGTATCATCCTTTAATGTTGTTAATGTTCGCTTTCTCCACTTAGACTGTCTTGCAGAAATTGTAAACAGCTGTAACTCACTTTAATGGCAATAAAAGCAGGCACTTCATTGACCTGTCTGAATGTCTATGGGGCTTATCTACACAGGAAAGTTAGAGTGCCAGGATGGGAATTTACTGCACAGTAGCTGTTTTACACAGCTGTTCTCTACAGTGAACAACCTAGCTGCATCTTAAGTAGGATTTTTTGTGTGGTGTTTTCTTCCCCTGTAGATGCAGAGCTATCCAGCTCATATTCAATACTCCCTGAAAAATGATAACTGATCTTAAAGTTCTTCAAAACTATTTATTAAATCAAAAATATTGAAAATTATCCCATCTCCCAATTTAACTTTTTTTTTTTTTTCTTACAGCAATACAACATATTCTACAATATGTGATAGCTAGACGGCAATACAACATATTCTACAATATGTGATAGCTAGATGGAAGTTAGGAAAAGATTCACCAGTGTTTTTGCAAAGGATGCATTTGAAAGGGGCAGAAGTTATCCAGTGGTTATGAACAGTCAGTGCCTCAAGGGATCTTCTTGGATCTAATCAACTACAGGGTCAAAAATTCTTCAAGCACACTCATCTTTTGACTTCTCTGGTACAGACACTTGCAAGCAGCTTTGTAAAGAAAGTCTGATTATTGAATGTAAACACATAATTCTGCTGTCTCTAACTCAGGCATGTTGATCTTACTGAGAGATTTTATTTATGGAGGACTGTAATTTTTATTTCTTTGACTGCTCTTTTCTTATTGTGTCAATTGTTCTTTTAAAGGAAAACTAAGGTCTTTGAAACCATGTACAAGAGAAATTCAATTGCTAATGTACAATTTCAGTTATAAATGTGTTTGGAATAATCTTTGCCAATTTGTTAAGGACAATACACTTGCTTTTTTCACTCATGAAATTAAGCCAATTGAAATTATAATAGATTAACTCTCAGAAAGACCATTTCTGTACATTTTGACACAGAAAGCACAGAAATACTGAAGTAGCACAACTTCTTTCATCAGCACTTGTGAGCATATAGGGACCTATTCCAGAGATGCATTTCCTTCTTGATCCAGATGTCTAAAATCTGAAAAAAAACCTCCACATATAAGCAAAATACATGAAACCATACTGTAGACAGTAATGGGGAGAAGGAGCAGGAGGAAAACAGAAGAGGAGAGGAAGGAGGAATCCTACTTAAAGTATGCCCTGAATGTCCCTAAAATAAAGGTGATGTTGATTGTGAATAAGTAAGTGGTGGCAACCTGATTTTGATGTAGCGCAGCTTCTCTAAAATTATATTTGTATTGCTCTACAGGACAACTGACGAGTTGAAAATGCGTTTGTCTACTGTATAGATACTTTAATAGCCAAACTAAACAGGATTAAGAAAAAATGCAGTTAAATTTGCTCTGAAGTCCTCCTAGGAGTAGGAATTCACTTGGTTTTTAACTATCTTTCTGTCAGTCACCCACACCGACTCAATCTTAATCTATCTAATCATGCCACTTAATGATAGCACAGAGGGTCATCATACAAATCCAGGAAGCTCATCTTCATCAACAACATAGCAACATCTAGTGCACCCTCATCAAGTTTGCTAATTGGTGTGTTTGACACACCTGAGGGATGATATACCATCCAGAGGGACCTGGACAAGCTCAAGAAGTGGGTCCATATGAACCTTATGAGGTTCAACAAGGCCAAGTGCAAGGTCCTGCACATGGGTTGGAGCAACCCCCAATATCTATACAGACTGAGGAATGATGGGATTGAGAGCAGGCCTGTGGAGAATTTGTGGGTACTGGTGTATGAAAAGCTGGAAATGAGCTGGCAGTGTGCACTCACAGCAGGTCAAGGGAAAAGATTCTACCCCTCTACTCCACTCCTGGAATACCCTACCTGGATTACTGAGTCAAGATATACAGGAAAGACGAAACTATTGAATCACATTCACAGGAGGATCAGGAAGACTCTCAGAGGGATGGAACACCTGTGCTATAAGGAAAGGCTGAGAGAGTTGTGTTTGTTCAGCCTGAAGAAAAGAAAGCTCTGGGGAGACCTTATTGCAGCATTTCAATACTTTAAGGGAGCTTATAAGAAAGATGGAGAAGGACTTTTTAATAGGGCCTGTTCTGATAAAACAAGGAGAAATGGTCTTAAACGAAAAGAGAGTAGGTTCAGACTAGGTATAAGGAAGAACTTTTTTATAATGCGCGTAGTGAAATACTGGAACAGGTTCCTAGAGAGGTGGTAGATGCCTCATCCCTGGAAACAATCAGTCAGGCTGAAAAGGTCTCTGAGCAACCCAATCAAGTTAAAGATGCCCCCTGCTCATTGCAGGGGTGTTGAACTAGATAACCTTTAAAAGTCCCTTCCAACCCAAAACATTCTGTGATTCCATGAAAAGTCAGTAGCCAGAATTCTAGGATTTTCTTAGAGGTAGCTATTTATGGGCAACATTTAGCAATAAATCTTGCATATATTCTGCTCCTGCTTCTACTGCAAATGGGCTAAGTCCTGCTATACTGATAAGATATGAAATTAATCAGTTCTTGGGTATGCTTAGGATCTAGCAATGCTGGGATTTAAATCCTGGTTTAAAAATTCAGTCACATAAAGAAAAGTCCATCAGTAAAAACCTGAAGATGTTAAGATGTTGTGGTTTAAACACAGCCAGTAACTCGTCACCATGCAGCGGCTCCCTCACCTTCCTCTTCCCGCTCAGTGAGCAGGATGGGGGGGTGAATAGAAAGAGTGTAAATCCCACAGGTTGAGATAAGAACAGTTTAATAATTAAAGCACAACATAATAGTAATAAAAATAGTAATAGTAATGATGTGGGAAATAGCAAAGGGGGAGGATATAAAAGTAAAAAGGGAAAGGAGAAAAACAATAAACACAAGTGATGCACAGTACAATTGCTCACCACTAGCAGTTTGATACCCAGCCCGACCCAAGCAGCGATATGAGCCTTCTGGGTAACTCCCCCCAGTTTATATAGCGGGCATGAAGTGCTGTGGTATGGAGTACCTCTATGGCTAGTTTGGGTCAGGTGTCCTGTCTCTGCTTCTTCCCAGTCTCTTGTGCCCTTCCACAGAGGCAGAGCATGAGAGACTGAAAAGCCCTTGGTCAGAGTCAGGCTACTTAGCAAAAACTAAAACATCGGTGTGGTATCAGCACTGTTCTCAGACTAAAGCTGAAACACAGCTCTGTGCCAGTTACTAGGAGGAAAATTAACTTTATCCCAGCAAAAACCAGGACAATGTGATTAATACTGTTAAAGTATACTTTAATACTGTTTACAAAAGCTAACTTTTATTTTGTAACCGATTTTCCTAAAATGGTCTCACAATAGTGGTCCAGCTTGCCTGTTCTGTTATCTTGCAGAACTGCTTCTAGGCACATAACTGTGCTCTAGGGACGCTGGCCAGGCAGCACTTGCTCTGGAGCTCAGCAGCTGAATCACTCTGGATGTGATGAAAAATTGAAGGAAGAACTGAGAACTTGCTCTTTCATTATACAATGAGTTATTTTTCCTTTAGACACAGATAGAAACATGTTTAGGATAAAAGTGAAATCATCCATATGTACATACGTTGTTTGTGATTCACTGCTCAAGTGTTTTTTTCCAAACCAAATTGTGCTCATAGAGGGTGTCAAATAATGAACCATGAACCCCAATGGTAACAGTAGTATTAGCTTTGTCCCATAAAGTTTCATTTGCAAGTGAACCTAAATCTTGTTTGTGGGCTATAATCTAATGATCTATTGCAGCTGGTAGAGTAGGAAGAAAGTCACACTTTAAATTTTGTTAAATATCATAGTAACATCTTCCTACAAAGTATCTTCCTGCCAAATGGGGTAGTCATGTGTTGGTGCATTTCGTTCTGTACCATCTCTGTTGTATTCCACACTTACTTTCCAATATCAAGAGCTGGCTTTTAGGAGAAAGACAGATCCCTGAGGAAAGACTGAAAAAAAGAGAAAAGGCTTCCAATTTCAATCAAACGGTTTCAGTAATCTGTAATTTTGTTATAAAGAGGTAAATTCAACCCATTGTTAAAAACAGAGCAATTGATTTACTTGTAGAGGACCCTTAGGAGTCAGCTGAAATTATAATGTTATTTTCAAGTGCTGCACTTTCTACCGTTTAAGAAATGGCTTTCTTTGAAACGAACTCTCCTTGCAAATCATTCTCCTCTCAAATAAGTTCTATTTCATATATAATAATTTCATGGCTTCTGTCTTGAATGTTTTCTGTCATTGTATATTTCACAGTTCTTGACTAAACTGAAATTACATTGTGCAAATTCAATTTTATATGCATGTCACTACCGTGTTTCAATTTATATGGAACTGATTTGCAAGTCAAACAATAGAGCATTTCCTAGCAAATAGATAAGACTGCTATATGCAAGAATGTTTGCAAATGTGTCTCATAATCTTGGATTCAAGTTTTAGAAACCTGCAGTCAAACCTCCTACCTACATCTGTGAACAAACACATAAGCAACTGAGGGTCTGTTTAAACCTAGCAGATGGACAGTCCTTGCATGAACAGATTGCAGGAGAGGCAGCGTGGGATGCAGCACCACCCCTTTTGAACTGCAAACTCGAGCAGTCTGAGTAAAAGTACACAATTAAGGCTGCACAACTCAGTTTTTTCTAGATAGAGGCAAATTCTCTCCCACCCCACCTCCGCAAAGTCCTTTTACTCAAGTGATTTGATTTGCATTCACTTCCATTATGAGCAAACTGCTTTCTAATATTTCCTGATCTGCAGGACATGCTGAAATGCTCACACTTTGTGAAAGATAAAAATATGCTTAAGCATTGTATCTGTGGAGGAGAGAGGTAGTTCTTGGATTTGATTTCTTTACAGCTGATAATTTTCCTTGGCTTGCTTATGTAAAGACAATATTGCATTTCAGTCTGATTTGACTGTACTTCTCACTTTCTGTAAAGGGTGCTGTAAACTCAGGATAGAGACTTTCATGAGCAAACTGCAGCACTGCCTGAACTAATTTCATTAATGAAAGCAGGAAGGCAGGTAATGATGACATGTTCTTCCTTGCTTATGTTTGTGGGTCCTTCTAGTGCTTTCTTGGCTCCCTTCACAGGTGCTCATGTACCTTCATATAAAGTTTTGTTCTTTTTTTTTACTAAAATTCTCCCTATGATGTATTTTTGGGTCTTGCATCATTCAAATTCATACTGCCTGTCTCCTGCCAGTGGATGTTGCACTTGGTTTCTCAGCTTCTCACAAAATCAACACAAAACCTTTTTACATGACTGCATAATTCCCTGTGTGATCACAGTGAATTTGACTTCAAAGACCTTGATAAATTCATACGATAGGGACAATCATATCAAATAGGAATGCAGTCTTTCTCTTTAAAAGTAGATATATTGTCCTTGATTCATTACAAACAAATGCAGCCTTGTTTCAAGGGTATAATTATGTTATAATGGGTCTTTAAGAAGCCCATTTTCATTCCATAAAAAATTTAATCTAAGGGAAAAAAATACTTGTTTAAAGATTGTTTAATTCTTAGTAGTGAATAGATGAGTAATTGAACTAGCCAAAGCTGCCCAATTTTCAGTTCTTACCCTGCTTTTTGAATATTGAAACCTTGTTGACTTATTCTGGCAGTGGTATCAAAGACAAAGAGAGAAAAATGTGTTCTTATAATCCATTAATTTCCTCAGCATCATTATCAATGCCTCTATTTGTGTTCTTTGGGTATCTATAACAAAAAGAAAGACCACATATTTTTTTGTCTCACACTGGTAAGAGATGGATATAAAATTCTGTTGCATGAAACCAATAGCATTTTTATGCATTTTTTTATGCAATACAATTATATAGTTGTGTTTGATAATAGGTAAAAGCAAAAGCAGAATAATTCCTATAATGCATGTTCCTTTGTTAGAAAAAAGTATGAGGATATATTATGATTGGAGATTTTCCCTATCTTCTTCATTAGTATGAAGAAAAGGCGTCAAAATTTCTCTATGAGTGCAAGCACTTGTTGAATAAGAGCAAATAATCTATAATAAGCCATATAATATCATGTGTTTTTAACATGTAAATGTGCACACTTGTAGAGTCCTCACTGACCTACAGAAATTGCTATCCATTTTTTTTTCTTTTCCTTCTAGCAGAAGATTAGTAGCAGGATAACTGGAAAGACAAATGAGATAGAACAAAGTTCCACAAACAAGCTTCACAAAAAAACCACATTAAAGCTGAAGGAAAAAATTTGTAGAAGGACAAAGAGCAGGCAAAACCACAGTAAAATCTCAAAGGAATATCTTGCATTATTTAATAGTGCAACATGCAAAG
>JAOEHY010012808.1:0-18644 GCA_025447955.1 Psilopsiagon aurifrons
GTGTCTGTAACGCGTTGTAACGGCCGCGGTTCCGTTTCCCTCAGGATCGCGGACTTCCAGGAGGTGCTCGGCGAACCCACGGTGGCGTTGGCCAAGCTCCGCGATCTGTGCTTCAGCGGTGAGCGGCCCGGAGGGTGGCTCGGGGCAGGGGGAGGAGGGCGAGGGCACGGCCTCAGCCGTGGGGAGGGTCCCTCCGGTGGTGGCCCGGGGCTGGGGCCCTCCTCGCGGGGCTCGGAACGCGTTGTCAGGCCCCGGGGTGCGTGGCGGGTGGTGGTCCCCTCAGCTACCGATGGTTACCCCGCTGCCATTGCCGCTGTGGAGCGGCGGGGGTTGGCAACCGCGGCTGTCGGTGTGGTTTCAAACCCAAGCTCCGGTCAGGGCCGCGGCGATCCCCGCTCGGCCTCTGAGCGCAGCCACAGACTTCCAGGCAAACCCTTCCTTCCCCTTCGCTGAGGTACTTACGGGTTTCATCGCCGCTGACCGTCACCGGCGCGTCCCCATCGTTCTGCTCCCGACCCCCGCAGGCGCCCTCCCAGCACCGTGGCCCCGTGTAAAGCCCCATCGCGTCCCTGTGGAAACTTCATGCCCCCCGGGGAGGGAAAGTGCTGCCTCGCCTGTTTGTGTGGTGGCATTAGGGAGCCGCCATGAGACCGGGGTTGCCATGAGACCGGGGTTAACGTGGCTGTTTCTTTGCCTGATGTCCCACAGGGATTCCCTTTGATGGTGGGCTGCGCTGCCTGTGCTGGAAGGTGGGTTTTGCTTGGGGTGCTTCTGTTTCTTGTGAGTGGGGCTTTGGGTTGTTTTGTTATCACTTTAAATTATGCAAACAATCTGGAGCTGAAAAGCCACCCAAAATCGAGAGTACTTTGTGGAGGTCAGCGCTGGCACACTCACAGGAGCATTTACTGACACAGGGCTGCCATCACTTTGGGTGATAGAAAGTGGCATGAGAACAGCCCTTGGAGTGCATTTCAGTCAGGTTAGCTATTGATCCAACCCTGCTGATAGACCTGTGTTGAAAACCAGTCCCTGGAATATTCTTGACTGCTCCTTGGCAAAGTACTGAGCTTTCTGGGTACAGCTCACAATGTTTTCTCTGAGCCGGTTGTAGCCACTGTGTTTGGTTTGCTCATCTTTCAGGTGTAACAGCTCAGTCTCCAAATACTTACTTCTGTGCCTGTCTGTCTTCTGTACAGATACTCCTGAACTACCTCCCTTTAGAGAAAGCCTTATGGAGCTCTTTGCTGAAGAAACAGAGGTGAGGACATTGGTGTTTGCCTCTTTGTTTCTAAAGATATCTGCAGAGAAGGAGAATAGTTCCGTAAATAATTAAGTACCTTCACAGAAAGAATTGTTCTTGTGTGGAATGTACTGCTCTGTAGACTGATGGGTGGATTGACCTCTTCAGCTGAACTCAACTGAAGAGAAAATCAAATGCCCTCTGGCTGAGCAGAGTGGTACAGAGAGATCTGTTTGAACTCAGTCTGGGGCTTCACTGACGTAATCTTCTGCTTCATTGCAACTTCCTCTTTTCCTCCTAAAGGGATCTGTATTCCCAGTTCCTCAAGGAAATGATTATCCAGCCTGGGATCGCCAAAGCCAACCTGGGTGTTTCAAGGGAAGATGTCACTTTAGAAGATCACGTAAGTGTCGTTAAGGCTTTGTGCTGCAGAAAACTGCTCAGTGTTGTAAACAGTAGTCCTGGATTCTGGACCCCTGGGCTGGGTTTGGCTCTGTTCTCAGCGGGTTTGCCTTGCTAAAAGCAGGAGAGGCTGTTCCTAAGTACCAGCCTGGCACTTGTGGTTTAGTAGCCTTCTGTGTGAATTATTGGTAAATAATGTTGGTAAATATTATATACATTGTCTGTTGGTAAACAACCAATAGTTCTGAGGAGAGCTGTTTTCAGCTATGCATATCCTTTCTAGCCTGGGCTAGCTGCTCTAGGGTCTCCTAGGGAGAGGCTCACGAGAGGTACTTCTGGTAAAGAAACACTCTCCTGGGAGGTCGGGTCCATGGTGGGCTCAGAGCAGTCTAATCTGAGCAGAGGATATAGAAGTGGCAGGAGAGTCAAGCTGGGCTGTGGCATGGAAGGCAGGAGACTCACTCACTTCCGCATCTGCTGCCTGGCTTTTATTTTAGTGAACCATCTCCTGCATCCCTTGGCCTTTTCCTTCTCTGAAAACTCTGAAGGGTGTATGTGATGGGGGGGAATGAGGTAACTGATCAGAAGAGGCTGTAAAATGATACAGGTGCTTCCATGACCAGTCTTGAACATTAACTTCTCTGCTAACATGCAGTCATTTGTGTGGCTGTGATCCCTGGAGGCCTTTGGTGCTGTAAAACTGATGTCTGTAAACTCCTCACACTGGCAGGTTTCGGTGGTCTTTGAATCTTCTTGGTTAGTTGTTATCTGTGCTTCTTATGCTGCAAAACTGATCAGATACGGGAGAGCTTGTTCATAGTAGTATATATTTCCTTTTTCCTGGCCATGATGGTGATATTTAATGAGCCTTCTTGGAACTGAGATAGAGGGATACTTGTACCTAGTAGCCCCAATGCCCAAGTAATGGCTGGGTAACTCTTAGCCTAACTACAGACCATCTCCTGCCAGTGGTGACATGGGACAGGGAGTCTGATTTTGGAACAATGTCATTAAGAAACAGGTGAAAACGGATTGGAAATGTTGGCTTCTGCCTCTCCAAGAGAACCTGCATGCTCACTTGTTTCACAAGCTGTAGTCTACTCCCTGCAAACTGCCTGAAGAACATTAAACGCAGCTAGTGAAAAATTAAACCTGATGTGCTGGGAGTGGGCTGGTGCTAGATGACAGAGGGACAGCAGGAATGTTAAATCACTGGGTGTTTACTGCGGTTCTGGATACATGTGAAACGTGCGTGTTCTGTTTCCCTTGTTTCGTTCTTCAGCCCCTCAATCCAAATCCTGACAGCCGATGGAATACTTACTTCAAGGATAACGAAGTGCTCCTCCAGATAGATAAAGATGTCAGGTGTGTGAGAAACAGTGACTCAGATCTCTGAACGCCCATGGTTGTACTTTGAAAACAAAGTTTAATATTAAACCCATGGGGCTCATACTTCCTCTCCTTATGCCTGATTTCCTTCTATGTCCACCTAGGAGGCTGTACCCTGACATGGCATTCTTCCAGCGCCCAACAGACTACCCCTGCCTTTTAATCCTGGACCCTCAGAACGAGTTTGAGACGCTGCGCAAGCGGGTGGAGCAGACAACGCTCAAGTCACAGACAGTGGCACGGAACCGCAGCGGGGTCACAAATGTGAGCTATGGGGAGGCTGGCCAGGGAGCAAGGCATCTTAGGTGATAAGGGAAGAGGATATCCTGGGCTTTTCTTCTCTTGCTTGTGCAGTGGAATTACCCAACCCCCCCCGCAGGCACTGTGTGTTCTGGTGGCTGGACAGCTTTGTAGAACGTGCCTGACAGTAAGGAATTATAGTTGCATTTAATGTTAAAGATTATTTTTTCCTGAGGAGGTTGGAGTTGCAGGAAATTTTAAGTATTTTATGCTTGACATCTGCCTTTATGTGCGGGAACAAAACACTGGAGGGGTAACTTATTGGAGCTGAATCTGCTGAAACACGTGTTGTCTCTTCCCTGAGCCTTACAGCACAAGTGCCACATGGTGCTGGGGAAGGTGGCTTGTTACCACAACAGATCAGTGCTTTTCCTCATTCTGTTAACAAAGAAGTGGAACTGCTGTGGCTTCTTACTGCATGGGATCAGGTGGTGCAATGATTGAGGGGAACTCTCTGTTGCCGCACAGGCTGCTTTGTTCTTCAGGGGTATCCAGCCCTAGGACTTTAGTGCTTTTGTGCTTCCCAAGCTGCTTGTCTTGGTTTATGTGAACTATCTGTGCCAGTTGGTTATCCTGAGTCAGCCCCAGTCTTGTCTTGCTTTCAGGTGAGCTCCCCTCTTAAAACAACACCTAATGCTCTGAGTGAGTACGAAGTCCTGCCCAACGGCTGTGAAGCTCACTGGGAAGTGGTGGAGCGAATCCTGTTCATCTATGCCAAGCTGAACCCTGGGATAGCATATGTGCAAGGCATGAATGAAATTGTGGGGCCTCTTTACTACACCTTTGCTACAGATCCTAATAGTGAATGGAAAGGTGAGAGACTTATCTGCTCAGTCATGGCGGCTGTACTCTGTGCTCTCTACGTAAAGAACTGCTTTGGGAATGAGACACTCTTAAAACAACTGATAAGAATAGAATGGGAGTACTTTGCCCATCAGTTCTACTTTACAGGAACTCTGAGGGCGTGGGCTGATGGTAGGGAGAGCAGATGATGTTCTTGGGCATAGATAATTGGTTTGTGAGCCAATGTCACAAAGACCTTGTGTTACACGCAGGGTCTGAATCTGCAGTGGCTCTGTAGACACTTCTTGTTGGGGATAAAAAAAAGAAGTATCTTGCCTTGTCCATACCAGGCAAGCCAAGATCTTGTGGGATCTGCTACTTGAATCCAGTACAGCAACCAGATCATGGAGCAAGAGTATTTCTGTGTGCCTTTGTCAGTGCTGCTTCTTCTATTCCCCTGTGATTCTATGGGGTTTTTTAATCAATTCTTTTTCCAGAGCACGCTGAAGCAGACACGTTTTTCTGCTTTACCAATCTAATGGCTGAAATTCGGGACAACTTCATTAAGAGCCTGGATGATTCTCAGTGTGGTATTACCTACAAAATGGAGAAGGTCTACTCCACCCTGAAGGAAAAAGATGTGGAGCTGTATTTGAAACTTGTGAGGAGCTAAGTGTTTCTCTGAGTTTTGCTTGGAATGTGAGGAGTGGAGCTCAGCAGTGCATTTAAATATCAACCAATTTTGTTAAACTGTGCTTGAATAGAAGGGCTGAGAGAGTGTGGGAAGGGCTTTGCCTATAAGGCATAGAGACCCTTATCTAGGAGCTGAAACAACCTCTCCTTGGACTAGGCCTAGAGTGAGCTGACACAGCCAGGCTTTCCTCCCCTGCCTGACTGAATGCAAACAACAGTTGTTGCAGAGCTGCCAGCTGTAGGTCCAGCGTGGCTTGGCCATGATCCCTGGTCACCTGGCGTGAGGCGTTGCTGGAGGCTTTACTCTCTTCTATTTAATAGACAAAACATGAGTTTTGTGGTTGAGTTCAAACAAAAACCAGCCCTCGGTCCATGCACACACTGCCCTGATAGCACTGACTTAGACTGCATGGAGATCATTCCAGAAGTGAAATCCAGCAAGCTGGACCCTCTCACCCACCTAATTCTATCATTCTCCTTCATCCAATGATCCCTGAGTGCCTTAGCATGAGATATGTAGAAGGCGGCTTTTGTTGCAAACATCTTCAGGTCATATTATCCATTTGGTGTGAAAGCCCAAGGAGAATTTGGATGGGAAAGCTGTTCTTGTTACTCCAACCTTCACCAGATCACACTTCAATCTCCTTTGCCTGTAGAAAAAACAGGATATATTTCTTTTACACTTCAAAAGACGCTTTGTCAACACAGTGACATGATCCACAGTGTTGACTGATTCAGTGGGCAAAAAATAAACTCCTTCTATTTGGCTGTCAGGAGCTGGCCTTGGCTGTGCAGCAGCTGCTCCTTAAGAACATCAGCAGGATCCTGAGCTTCCTTGATCTTGATTAAACCTGCAGTCCCTTGGATTTAACAGCAGCAAACAAGAAAGCTTCAGGCTGGAAGTGTTTACACTGTGCTTTACTGACCATCAGTGTGAACTCTGTTCCATCTTTGTTTCTCTTTGTGAATAGTAAACCTTTTGCTGAATACCGGGCTTCTGGGAAGGAGAGGAAATCCTGACAAAACAGGGCTCTGCTAGAGGGGGAGGGTTGTGGCTTTGCAGATAAAATGCTGTTCAAATGGGAGTTACTTGGCAAGTTTAACGGAACTAACACAACTGGTGCCTTTAGGAATAAAAGCTCCCTCTGCTTCATGTTGTGGTCAGAGGAGCGTTTTCTGGCTTGGCTGTAGACATGGGGTATGGTGACATTGAAAACCTCTGTCTTGACTGTGAAAGCCTTCAAAGGAGGCAGTGGGTTTGCTGATGTTGCAGGATGAGTTGGCAGCTTAGAGCAATACCAGGGTGGAGATGGGGATGGAAACATGGGGTGCATCTCTTACTTGTAGGGGACTGGCTGGGAGCACATATTCATTCTTTGCCTGGTGCATGTCTGACAGCAAGAACAGAACATCAAACCCCAGTTCTTTGCCTTCCGCTGGCTGACGCTGCTCTTGTCCCAAGAGTTCCTGCTGCCGGACGTCATCCGCATCTGGGACTCCCTCTTTGCTGACGACAAGCGCTTCGATTTTCTTCTGCTCGTCTGTTGTGCCATGCTGACGTAAGTACCTTGGTAGCATTCCTGCTCTTAGAATAGAATACGGTTGGAAAGGACCTTAAGCTCATCCAGTTACAACCCCCTGCCATGGGCAGGGACACCTCCCACTAAACCATGCCACCCAAGGCTCTGTCCAACCCGGCCTTGAACACCGCCAGCGATGGAGCATTCACAGCTTCCCTGGGCAACCCATTCCAGTGCCTCACCACCCTTACAGGAAAGAACTTCTTCCTCATATCCAGTCTAAACTTCCCCTGTTTCAGTTTGAGTCCCTAATGAAGAGTCCCTCCCCAGCATCCCTATAGGCCCCCTTCAGATATTTCCCTTCCTTTACCTAAATCTGTGGATCCAGGAGGCTTCTGTAGCTGTACGTTAAGGCGTCTGGTGAATCGGTGATAGTCACTGTTCATAATGGTAGCAGAAGTGTTTTCTTCGAAAGCCTCCATAAGGGCACAGTATGGTCGGTCCTTAAAGTTCCTTTGTGGAGTCAGAAGTAGCTGGAATAACTTCCATCTTTCAGACTAATCCGGGATCAGCTGCTGGAAGGAGACTTCACTCTGAACATGAGGCTGCTACAGGTAAGGACTGAATGTAGTGGGCATAGGGGTCAATTTAAAGAGTCTTAAAATAGTACTGTGAGAGGATGATAGTGTGAGGGAGGGTGTGCCTGGCTGGAAAGAAAGATTTCTGATGTTTGCATGCAGAAGAATCTTAAGGAATCTCAGAGCTTGCTCATTACTGGAAGTGATAATCTTTTGCTTGTGCACCCATTCTGTCCTGCAGAGAAATTATCACAGATTAGAGGTTCCTTTGGTTTGCAGAAGGTGGAAGCAAAGATCTGAAACTGCCTGCGACAGTGTTAAATTTGTTGGCCAGAGGCTTTTGTTCAGTTCTGAGCTCTGTGAGAGGCCAAGGTTAAGAACACCTGCACTGCACAGTGGGAGATCTTTGTGTCTGCCAGTTCTTGCATTGGGCTGTGCAAGGTACTGGCTTTGATAAGGCTCTCTGGCATGAAGATAGGCCTGTAGCAGGCCAGCTTGCTGTGCCCTTGGAGGACAAATTAAAAGGAAAATAAACAAAACCTTCTTGAAGGGTATTGAGGCTTGATCAGTTATAAACCAGGGATCTACTAGCTGTTCAGGGAGTAACAACATGGCATTGTGTGTTATAATAGGCCCAAAATGCTCTTGCCAAGGTTTGTCCTACTTAAGTGAAACAATGTGTACCAGAAGTGCTGGGAAGTCACTTACATCGCTTTGTTTCTTTGACACAGGATTATCCTATCTCTGATGTTCATCTGATTTTGAAGAAGGCAAAAGAACTTCAGGATTCCAAATAGTCCATGAGACTAACAAAAGGTGTCATAAAAACTGTGTGGCAGCAGATCCCAGGAGATGCCCCCGTGCAGCACGAAGCATTAAAGCTCCTTGTGGTCTCTGCAGGACTTCAGGTTTCATGTTTGGGCTACTGGCCATCTTGAAGACTTCTTACTACTCTATTTATTAGGTCAAGGACTGATGACTTCCCCATCTACTTGGGTCCTGCACTCCAGATTTTTTTCTGTGCTGCCAAAAGCAGTTCTTTGTATCTTTTTAATGACTTCAAGGTTGAGGAGAAAGAAACCACCTGTCTGCATATCCCTGAAGGGATGGACTCTATCACGGGAGTAATGCATGGGTAACTCCTGATGGGGAAGGGACAGCCAGGGTCCAGTGAATTTTGGTGGGTGACTATAGAAGGATCTTCCTCCTGTGCGTAGAATGTATTCTGATGAAGTCACACCTCCTGCCATTCAAGTAGCTTCTGGATTCTTCTCCCTCGTGTCTGTGCTTGGCCATCCCTGGGGTGTGTAAAGAAGAAGATTGCATCAGGTTTTGGTGATTGTCATCTAACATCCTGCAGTTTGGACCCCTTTGCCTGGGAAAGGGACCTTGATGAGCTAAGATGGGAGGACACGATTACAGCTGGTGGCTTAGTGCACTGAAACTGCCTGAATCCAGAATCGCCTTATCAACAGGTTCTCCTTGACAGCCAGGCTGTGGTGCTTTTAGTCAATGAGTCAAGTGTAGTTTGAACTCAAGCCTTATTATGCACAGCCTTAAAGCAGGAGCGTGTTGCTGCAGGGAGGCCTCATGCTGCTTTCCTGGCTTTGAAGTGGAGCATATCCAGCTGCAATCCAGATTCTGAAACACAAGAAATGGGCGTCTAGACACATGCAATGAAGACAGATGTATATAGAGGCTTATACAGGCATGGCACTGGGCTGTTCTGCCTCAGTGGCTTGCATAATATTACCCTGCAGAAGCTCTGGTCACAGTAATGTTGACATTGTATCACAGTCCATCTTGCCAGGAAGAGACATGGTACAGGTCTGAGCTACAAGAGTGCTTTCCTGGTGTAATCCAGTAGACATACAGGCATCACATGAGGTCCTGGTGAAGTCACAGTCCTGAGCTGGACACTGGTCCCTCCTGAGAGGGGAAACTGCTGCATTTCCGATGCAGTGGAGCAGGTGAACAGCAGCTGAGACAAACCATGGGGAGAGCTGCTAGCCTGTGGTGATGTCAAGCTGATCAGAAACACTAATGCTTGGAGGGAGAAACTGCCAGCACCCGGGTGCTTGGGTGGAGCAGAAGCTCTTGAGTGAACACTAATCCAGCGTGCTTTCCCCTCCCTTCCTGTGCTGTGCTGCCTCACCTCTGCATAGCTGTTTGACACTGCAGGTTTTGGTATTTATGGGTATTGATTTGTTCAAGGTCAGTCTTTGTAAGATCTGCTTAAGCTGCTGATGGCCTAGAATCGCCCTAGCAGGAGGGATGCTGTCAGCCTGCAGCTTTGTTACTGGTGTTACTTCCTTCACTGAAGGCCAGTTCTTTACAGGCTCCTTTAATTGTCACAGAGGTGTGTGGGGAGGCTGGGGGACAGGTTGATGCATGTACCTCTGTTCTTAATGGCAATCTGTAAGCAAGCTCTGCCTCTTGAGGGGATGCTCGAGTAACCCTGGTGCAGCCCAGCATTGCTGCTGTGGTGGAGCAAAAGCAACGGAAGGCTTAAAACAATCTGTAATCAATACCTATGGCTAACACTATCCCTCTCTGCTGCACTCCTTCCTAGAGGATAGAGTTTTCCTCCAAGAAACAAGGAACCAACAGACCAGCACAGCGGTGTGACGAAGCATCCTGTCTGCTCTAACCACTGGATGGGTCTTTCTGCCTTGTATTGCTGAGCTATTCCAGGGGGTCTCATGGTCTCAGCTCCTGGGTACCCTGCATTAGAGGCAGACCTCATGTGGCCAAAGAGCAAGGTGATAGGCACGAATGTAGAATGAAAAGGTCAAGCTCTTGGGCAAAATTTGACCCCCTCTAAACACTTTGGCCTCGGAACTGCTCTCAATGTGCTGTCGCTTTCTCACATTGTGTTTTTTGCACACAAAAGCTCTTTTCTCACCTCCTGAATACTTGGGCTGCCCATTTCAGGTCCCCCTGGGAAGTGCAGGGGCCCCTTACACTGTATTTTCTCACTAACAGGATCATCCAGGAGGGTTCCTGCTCTGAACAACTCAGAGTCTCCCTAAAATAACCTGAGAAGGCTGCAGGCAAATCAGGATTAAAGCATTATTTGGAGATGAACCTCTGATGTTTTCAGAGCAGCATTTGGGCCCTGAGGTTGACCAAGAGGAAGACCGTGGGGAGGTGTAGATGTAGGTGGCTGACTGGGTGCTGGTCTTGTGCTGTCTTCTCCTTTCCTAGGTGTTGAAGAGCTTCGGGGTGATGGTAAATGCTTTTAAAAGGAGTCTGCAGTGCTTTAATGGGATGCGATGAGAGCTCTGGCTGCGGGAAAGGTTCTCTAGCTTTATCCAGGCTATGGATTAAACTGATGGAGGACTTCTTTGGGGAGCACTTGCAACAACTTTGATACACCCAGAGAGGCTGGATCTTACATGAAAAGCTGTTTTATAATCCTCTTTGTCCCCTATGTGTGGTAAGACTGTTGAAAGGAACTGTACTTTTCAATGGCATGGGACATCCATTTCCTTATTCCAAGCCTTTCTCCTTTCTTGAAGAACAAAACCTGGTTTTCTGAGTGGAGAAAACAAAGTCTTAACTTGTTACCACCTTCTGCATCTCCTCGTGGCTTCATTCCTCAAAGGCTTCTGGTGATGTTTTGCTGTTGTTGAGGTCGGGTTGTACTTATCTACCGGTTCCTTGATTTTGTGGCCAACTAACAACGCCTCCACCCTCGAGGTGTTTCCACTTTGATTAAGTTCAGCTCTGATCTGCTGCAGGAGCAGGGGGTTGGCTGAAGCAGCAGTTCTTTGGGATGAGAGGCGTTAGTCTGGGGTGCCTTGGGGCCCCCTTATTTCATGGGGGCCTAAACAGGATGTTTAAGTAGCTCTTGTTCTGTGTTCCTCACAGGCAGGGGAGCCCCTTCTCACCTGGGTGGGAAAAGGGCACTGTGGGATGGAGGGAGGAAGAGTTGTGCCTGCTCTGCCTGCAGTCGGGCTTTGGGAAACCTTGCGGCCTTGCCAGGAAGGGTAGGACCAACAGGATGCTGGAGATGAAGTTGTTGATGGTGGCCACGCAGGACACTGATTTGAGTTTGTGTTATGTGACCTAATTACACTTTGACAGCGCGTGGAATGGAGGGTTGGGGTTGGGAAAGCATTTCCATGAATGAATGTCGGTGACTTGTAGCTGTTTGGAGCACTCTGAAATGCCCTTTCTGTGTAAGAAAGGAACAAATCTCCCTTTATTGTTTTCCCTTGTCTGGAACGCGTTCAGGGTGCAGAGAACGCTTCCTGCGGCGCTCGAGCCCTCCATCTTTTCAAACGCCGTTTCCATAACGCTTCCTTGAGCTGATCCGGGGGCTCTGTGCTGAGCTCGGGGTTCTCGGCTCCGCTTCGAAGCCGTTTCCCTTTGCCCGAATCAAGCGGTCTATCGCCGCCGCCGAGTCCCGGGGTCGCGGTGTCCCCACCGGCAGCGCCTTAAAGGAGCGATGCTCCCGTTCGGGGCGCTGCGCTCCCCTGGCAGCCCGCGGTCCCTTTAAGCGGCGCGGTGCCGCGGCTCAGCGGCGGCCATGCTGCGGAGCCGGTGGCTGCTGCCCGGGGCCGCGCTTGCCCTGGGCGCGGGATTGGGGGCGACCTTCTCCCGCCCTCGGGCCGGGGGCGATGCGGCGGAGGGGCTTCTGCACCGCCTGCCCCTGGTCCCCGCCGTGGCCGCGGCCGCGCTGCCGGGCTCGGCGGCGGTGGAGCTGACCAAGTACGGGCTGCCCGGGCTGGCGCAGCTGCGGAGCCGCGAGTCCTATGTGCTGTGCTACGACCCGCGGAGCCGCAGCGCGCTCTGGGTCATCGAGCAGCTCAACCGGGACACCCTGAGCGGCGCCTCGGAGCGCGCCGCCTGCGACTTCCAAGAGGACGATTCGGTGCATGAGTACCACCGCGCCACCAACGCCGACTACCGCGGCAGCGGCTTCGACCGCGGGCACCTGGCGGCCGCCGCCAACCACAAGTGGAGCCAGAAAGCCATGCGGGACACGTTCTACCTCAGCAACATCGCCCCGCAGGTAGGGCCCGCGCCGGTTACGGGGGCAGCCGCAGCGGCCCGAGGTGGAGGGCAGAGACTGCTGCGGGTTGGGAGCTGCTTCCGGGCGCCTCCGGCTCTTCCCCGCGGCGCGGTGCAGGCGGAGGGGGGTGTCCTGAGCGCGGCTGCGTCCCGGGGGGGTGAGGTCTGTCGGTGCTTTCCCTCGGCAGCAGCGGTGCCCCTCTGCCCGCTGCCCTCGGGCCGGGAGCTCGGCGGCAGGAGCGCAGGTAACAGACCGGAGGATGCGTGGGAAAGGGTGGGCTGAGGCGGGTGAGCGCTGTTCCGGGTGTGCAAACCGGGGCCTCGCTGCGTGCAGCTTCCGAAGTGGAAGTGACAGTGGAGATCTCTTCCGAAAGGTGCTGGGGGGTGCTGGGGTGGGGTGCAGGATTAGTACCCTGAGCAGAGAGGAAGCTCCCCAGCACTGACCGCTGCCCGTGTCACTCGGCTGCGTCTCCAGGATCCTCATTTGAACCAGAATGCCTGGAATAACCTTGAGAAGTACAGCAGAAGCTTGGCGAGGAACAACAAGAATGTCTATGTCTGCACAGGACCCCTTTTCCTGCCCAGGTAAGCGCAGTGCGAGCCAGGATCTGTCACGCTGGGCAAGGACAGGAGGCTGAGGGAGGGCTGCAGCCTCCCAGCTGCTCCCAAAGGCCCTGCTCAGGAGGTACTTTTAGGATCAGTTTGTGTATTTCCCATGCAGTTGATTATTCCATGAGTTTCTTGGCTTACAGCATCACTAAGTCCCTTCCCTTTGCAGTCCTTAATAATCCAAGTAGTAGGTTATTAATGGAGGAGACTGCAGCCCCCTTCCCTGCAGATTAAAGCTCCACAGTTCTATTTTAGGGGCTATTTCTCCACTTCAAAGCATGACTTTATTTGCAAAGATCTTCATGCAGTGCTAAGGAGCAGCTGTCTCATGCTGAGAGCTCTTTAGGGGCAGGAAACAGCTTGGAAGGGCTATCGGGGAGGTGAGGAAGGGGTTTGGGCAGAGCAGTGGCTCACGTGGCTCAGCCTCACCGCACATAGGCTCTGTTTCAGCTGTATTTCTACACCGCTATGCAGAGCAGGGCAGCTCCGTGCCCTGCTGCGGGGTGGGGGCTCACTTTGGAGGGTTGGTGGGGTACTGAGGGGGTGGATGTGGCACCAGGCTAGGAGGTAACATGGGATGTTGCTGTTGATGCAGGATGGAGGCCGACGGGAAGATGTACGTCAAGTACCAGGTGATTGGGAAGAACAACGTGGCTGTTCCCACTCACTTCTTCAAGGTGCTCATCTTGGAAAAGGAGAGTGGGGAGATTGAGTTGCGCTCCTATGTGATGCCCAACAGCCCTGTGGATGACAAAATCCCCCTGGAACGGTTCCTGGTCCCCATTGAGAGCATTGAGCGAGCCTCAGGGCTCCTCTTTGTCCCAAACATCTTGAAGAGAACAAGTAACTTGAAAGCCATCACAGCTGGAAGCAAGCGTTGAACCCCAGCTGAGCACATCCAGGTACTCCCAGGGAAGGGACTGGCAGCAGTTGTATCTGCACAGGGATGATAGTTCCTTGTGCAGTTTTAAATGTGGGAAAGGAGAATCAAACCAATGTTCCCTTTACCCTTCCCCTCCTTCCGGGTAACAGCACATGCAGGGAGCCTCCCGGGCAGGTCCTGCAGCAGGGCTCTAGAGCTTGCTCCTGAGCTGCAGTACAGAGGTTACTCCTGTGCATGGCTCATTAAGGCACAAAGGGAAGTTACTCAGTTGCTGCTATTTAGCAGGGAAGGACGGGAGCAAGCTGGGTGCAGGGGAGGAAGGGAGAGGTTCCTGCCTTTCTGTGGCCAAAGGATTGTATGATTGTTTTCTGTCATGTTTTTAGCAGTAAAGCTTTGAACACTCACAGTATTGGCTGTTTCTTATCTGCTCTCACCAAAGGTCCAGGTATCTCAGCAGGAGGGGAGGACAGAGCCAACTTTTCCAGCTGCTTTCCTGTTTGAGCTCACTGTAGGCAGTGCTTAAGGCCTCACAGATGGAGCCAAACTGTAATGAGCTGTGCTGACATGCTTTAGCACTGAGGTCCAGCTGAAGCTCCAGCCCTTCCTGCTGTTGGGAAGGATGAAGCCTTGAGCTGAAGAGGATGTGGGGAAGTCAGGCTGAGACAGGAACAGCTTCTTGGCGTTAAGGGTTAAGTTTTGCCTTCCTTTAAGTGTGAGGGCTGAGGGGCTCCAGAGGCACTGCTCATGCAGGAGCTCTGGACACTGAGTGCCCATTGTGTACAGCAAGACACTCATGCGTGGACTTCAAGGCAGCTGAGGTTCCATATTGCTTTATTCTCCACCCCTGATGTCTGGATGGCTCAGACCCTGCTGCCAGGCCCCTCTCTGCTGTAGAGGGGCAGCGATCAGCCCTTGGCAGGACCATACAGGCAGGAGGATGCAGACTTGCTGTTCCCAACAGCAGCCAGAGGCTCGGTCAAGCAGTGCCTCCAGCTTTAGTCACCGTGCCTCGGCCCCACAGGCTCCTGGGGTGATGTGCCCAGCACCCCACATCTCCACAGCCTCGTCCCCAGGCAGTCCTCAGCTGCCAGCAGGGTCTGTGGTTTCCCTGCCCTCAGCTGGCACCGGTGTCTTCACAGCCTCATCAATGTGGGGCCTCAGCGCAGACAGAGAGATGAGCAGAGCTTCCTGCAACAGAGCCGGGGGCAGTCAGGAGCGCTGCTCGCTGCGGAGCACCCGGCAAGCCAAGGTGCCACCATGGGGAGCACCATGGGGGCAGTGTGTGCCACTGCCCTGTGCACACAGGCACTGCACCCCACCGCGCCACCGCCACCTGCCCTACCTCTGTCCGGATGGTTCTGCTGCCCTGGCTGGGACACGTGTTCAGGTAGAAGTCAAACAGGACGCTTGGGTCAGTGACCTCCAGGTTTGGGTCAACATCAACCCCAGCTTCCAAACCCTCCAGACCTCCAAACACGACAAGGGCATGTCTAGGGGAGAGCAGAGGGACAGGGTGAGAGGGGAGACTGGTTCTTACCCCTGCACCAAGGGAGACGCTTTGAGTGGATTAAGAATTAGCTTCACAGAAGCAGTTCTCTTAACTGGATCTGCAAGCAGCAGACTCATTTCTTCTGCTCAAGTATGTGGGTCTGTGCCTGAGCCCCTGTGCTGCTGCAGCAGGGAGCTGTGTCCCTGCTGATGATTCCCAATGCAGCTGTGCCCTAACAAAGCCCCACAGCACTGCACCAATGAGACAGTCCCTTCTACCAACTCTAGAGAAACAGGAAAGGAATTGGCCTTATCCTCGGGTACTTCCCCAAGGAATGCAATGCAGAGGAACAATGCAGAGCACAGGAGGCAGCCTGCAGGTGAGTCTAGGTGTATCTAGGAGCATTGCTGCCTGGGAGAACACCAAGGCCACAGTGCAGCTCTGCTGCCTGCACCAGGCCTCACTGCAGGCTTGAGTGGGACCAAGAGGGCAGGACACAAACCTGAAGGAAGGGAGAGTGGCCTCGTCCACGGAGCTGCCCCGCTCTGAGGTCCCGATGGAGAGATCGTAGCCTTCCTTGAACGGGCACTCTGAAAACACAGCACCTGGGAAACACACACAACATGGAGCTATCTATGCGGTGCTCCCGCCCCTGCTCTGTGCCTTCTGGACAGGCTGGAGCACTCCACAGGTGAGTGGTGGCAGCAAAGGAACTGCTTTTCAGTGCATGAGGAGACAGAAGGACTCTTCCTGACAGTTCCCTGGCTGCAGGGGCAGCTGGCACCCTTCTCAGCTGCAGCGCCTTTCCTCAAAGCTCCAACAGGAGCCATTCCATCACTAACAGCTTATGATTTTCCTTGGAGCTCTAATCGACCAGAAGACAGGAAAAGGATTTTGCAGGGCTCAACTTCACTGCTGGCTTTGATGTGAATGAATGGGAAGTATGTAGCGTGGAAATGCAGACGCACTGGCTGGAGACGGAAAGCACCACTGCTACAGTGTGGACAGCTGAAGCATCGGTGCGTGGAGGTACGGGGCAGACTGGTGGGTGACTGGGGTTAATTCCTGCCCCCAGCTTTAGCCTTTACGTTTGACAGGACTGAGAGCAGGGAATCCCTGCAGATACTCACTCAGGCAGGAGGCAAGGCGGACGCTGTAACCCCAGTACAAGCCTGAGACTGTCCGAGGGTGCTGTGAGGACACCACGATGCCTTTCCGCACTTTAGCTTCTGAAAGGGAAGCAAAGAGATCAACACCGCAGTGAGAGCTGGATTTGAGCAGCCACATACAGCAGTTTCTCCTGGAGCAGGGCACCAACTCAGTGTATAACAAAGAACCACCCTTTTGAGTGCGTTCTCCAAGTATGTTTGGGCTGTTTATTACTGGTCAAAGAGCTAACAGCTCTCTCCAGTTCACTAGGGAGGCGTGGTAAGGGGGTTACTAAAACTGTGTGGAGCAAAGGAACATGCAGAGCTGTTTGGTACCTTCATATATCAGTGATATGAAGCTGTGATGCGGAAGGGACCAACTCCTGCAGGACTGAAGCTTACAGGTGCTAATGGAGCAGTGGATTACCTGGCTTCTGGGGTTCCTCCAGGCGCACAGTGACTCGCAGGCCAGGGTTCAGCTGTCTGTCGATCTGCACCTCCTGCAGTGACAATCACCATCAGCATCAGACAGTGCTGGAAGTACTGGGAAAGGTGGGGAAGAAAGGGAGCCCTCCGAGCAAGGTCTGTTCTAGCCTGGGGCTGCAATGGGGAGCTCTGCGGTCAGGGCCTGTGTGGCTCATGCAGTGCAGGGCAGGCTCAGGGTGCCTTGGTCAGCAGTCTGAGCCTTATGTTGCTGCCCAAAGTGCTCCAGCAGTGAAGCAATGAAGTGCTGAACAGGCAAACCTGCCAGAACTTGGGAAGCTACAAACCCTGATGAGCCAGAAAGGACAAGATGGCAACAAGCATTAAACCCTGTGCGAGTCCACCATGGCCTTCAGAAACCCAGCAAGTACCCATCCTGCCAGAGAGGAGGGGGAAATGGGCTCTGTGGGTAACATGTACCTTCCTCATCCCACAGTTAACAAAAGAGCCTCTGCCTGGCTTGGTTGGCCGGTCCAACACGACACCTTCCCGGTACTCTGAGTCCTCATCCACCCGCATGTGGTGGGGGCTGTCCAGGGGGTTGAGCAGCCCTAAAACAACACAAGAAAGCAAAGAGAAGTGTAAGTACAACCGCTCTGCTACGTCCATCCCTCCCTGGTCCAGCACATCACAGCTTGCACCCTGAAGTGGGGAAGAGTTACTCAGTTCTGTGTATTCCATGTAAAATGAGCAAGAGCTCAGGAAGAGGGGGCCCGCAGCCTGGGACAGACACAACTGCATCGTTACCTGCGAACTGCAGATCCTCATGCTTTGGAAAAAAGGATTTCCTCAAGTACCTGTTTGGCAGAGAAGGCTGAAATGTAAACCCAGGCTTTTTATTGAGTCCTTTCTGATTTAAAGGAGCTGAGGACAGAGAAGAGCTTGTTTAGCTCCCTCAAGCCCCAGATGTAACCTCTAATATATCATGCAGGTTCTAGCCTGCGGTCACTGCTCTTTTAGCTGAAATCCTGAATCAGACATGTGAAGGAATGAGCTCCTGTGCTTCTGCATCATTAGACAATACAAACAGGATATGTCTCCTGCTCCCACAGCCCCTTGCACGAGGCACCCACAGCAGCCATGCTGGGCATGGTTTAGCCATGGTGGACTCACTGAGGACACTCCAAGTACTGCAGGATCCGAGCCAGCTGCACACAAGCCTTGCCTCTCCTTCCAATCCCTTCAAAGTCCCCCTCCACGCTCCTGTAAGTGACAGAGAGCAGCGTGTGAGCTCAGCGCGAGACAGGTCAGGGCTCCAGAGGATGAAGTCCTTATGAAAGGGCTGCTCCAGAGGCAGAGCCTGGCACCAGGTCCTATTTGGAGCTCTCTCTGCAGGCCATGTGTCTTCAGGTTTGAAGTACCAAGCACTTCCTGCAGAGCAGCTCTTACTTTGCATCTTCTCCGTGCTCGTCGAACACCACGATCTCATCCACGCAGAAGATGGCACAGGCCCGAGCAATCTGCCCCGCCAGGTACGTCCGCAGCTCCAGCGACTGAGCGTTGTTCAGGATGGAGCCCGGCAGGGCCACGCTCAGCGTGTAGTGCCGCCCTGGGGAGCAGAGCCACACTGTGACAGCTTCATGCGGTGTTTTATTTACTGGGGGGGGGGGAGCAACCTCTGTTTCTTAATCCCCGGGTTTCTCTTAAGAAAGGTTTCCCACTGCACCGCGTCTGTGCCTGTTTTGCGTGCGGACGGATCTATGGCAGATCCATCTGCAAAGCTGACTGACCACGTTCTCTCAGCCCTTTCAACCCAGGCCTCCCCGCCATGGGGTCGCAGCAGCATCACCTCTGTCCTGCGGCTGCTCCTCTCGCCTCTCGGTTGGTCTCTGCTCCCGCAGCCGCTGTTTTTCCAGCTTCTTCAGCAGTTTCATTTCCCTCCATTTTTTCTTCTCGGCTTTCCCTAGCACGCACAAACCAACCCCCCCGCTTCAGGCCAAAAGCCGCCGGGCAGACACGAGGGCTCCCCGCCCGCACCCCCCGCGCCATGCCGCCCTTACTCTCCTGCTTCCAGCGCCGCCAGTCCACCTTCCTGTCCGCAGCCTGCGGGACACCGACCGCCACCATCACCGCCGGGCCCCCCCGGGGGCCGCCCGCGGTCAGGTCCC
>JAOEHY010012809.1:0-15803 GCA_025447955.1 Psilopsiagon aurifrons
GGGGTTGTCCTTGGGATGCTCCTGAGTGGAAGGAGAAGGGGGAGAGAACAAAGGATGGAGCACGGGGAGGGGATGGGGGCAGAGCTATGGGGAGGGAAGGGGAAGCAGAAGTGCGCTTCCTCCTTGCTGTGGCTCCCAGGGGGGCGTTTGCCTTTACAAGGACCATATCTCACCCCCTGGATGCAGCGGGATGCTGTCTCCCTTCCTCTACTGCACTGCTATCGCATGGAATCCCTCCCGCAACACAAACCCACCTCTGCCATCCACTTACTTGGCTCTTGCAGTTGAAACATCAGGCTGTCTGCAGAGGAAAGAGATTTCACGGCATCAGCCATAGGGCTCAAAGGGGCTGCAGCTCCATCCCACAGGCTTGGGATGGGGGAACAGCCAATGGCAGACGTAGGGGGGATGCTGAGGGTGGGATGGGGTTGTTCCTCTCTTCTGCCCCCGTTTTGCTCCAGGATGGGCTCCCGGTGTCTTCCTCTCCCTAAACCCCATCTGCAGCCCTCGCAGCAGCCACAAACCCAGGGCCCCCAAGCGCCAAAGCAGCCGTCCCCCTCCCAGCCCCGCTCCACACCTTGGCACCTCCTCAACGTGCCCCTCACCAGGACGTTCCTCTGCACGAAGTCTTCGAATCTCCTTTCCAGGTGGGAGGAAACCTCCACGGGGGGCTTGAACTTCATCAGCTCACATCTGCAAAGGGCAAAAGCCGCGGCTGTGATGCTCCGTCCCCGGTGCAGGAGAAGCCATGGGATGGGCTGAGGATACTTATCCAGGCGCACATCAAGCCCCCCTTTGCCCTTTCCCTTCTCTTTGCAGCGGCTTCCCCCAGGGCCATCACCAGAGGGGTATTTCGGAGCCCATTGTGCTACCACAGTGGGGTCTGAAACCCCGACCTCAGTGCTGAGGAGGAGCCGCGTTACCTCTCCAAGAGTCCTCTGATGTCCTAAAGGGAGGAGAGAGGAGACACGGGAAGAGGCACACGATGGGTGCTGTGCTCTCTGTGCTCTTACGGCCATGGGGTGACCCCCCCTCGGCCCAGCGCTGCCCCATAGGGATGAATGGGGTCCGAGGCTCCCGTCCGCACCTGCAGGAAGCGGCTCGGGGGCTGCTGGAGCGTCCCCTCCATCTCCCATAGGAGGGTGTCGAGCCGGGACACCTCCGCCGAGACCTCGGCCGCCGCCGCCTCCTGCGCCCGGGCCGCGGCGCGCGCGAGCTGCGCCAGCGCGGCCCCGCGGAGGCGCTCCTGCTCCCGCCGGCCCCGCTGCAGCTGCTGCCGCGCCGCCGCCCTCCTCCTCCCCCGGCCTGCCGCCCGTCCTGCGGCTGGTGGCGCGCTGCCAGCCGTGGGCTGCCGGTGACAGCGGGGGGGGGATGAGCGCGGGGCTCGGCGCGGGCAGCGTCGCAGCCGTGGGCCAGCGCCGTTATCCCGTGCTGTGTCGGCTCTGCGCCGGACTCGGCCGGAGAGGGCTGCGGAGTTACTGAGGGGTCTCTTGGCAGCCGCACCCCGCTCCGTGAGTTGCCGTGGGGGAGCCGCTGCTCCTGGCGGGTGCCGCCGGCAGCAGGCTCTTCGCCCTTGCTCCTGTGCAGGCAACCTTGCACCTCTGCAAGCGCCGCGGAGGGCAGCTGCGGGAACGGCGGCGCGGCTCCTTCGTGCGGGGCCCTTTTTGCACGATCACTCGAAGAATTGTATTTCTTCTGTAAAATAACAGTTAAGCATTATGTAGAGCCTCTGACGAGTTGTTCCCAGTGAGGCTTTCTATCCTGTTGTCAGTTGAGGAAATGCGTTTGCTACTAACGGCGGTGTTTCAGAAGCTGTACTTTCGAGAGGGATTACTGCAGAGGAAAATACAGGCAGTTCCCTGCAGGATCAGGGGCAAAGTGCATATAGTTCAGTCGTTTGTCAGAGCAGGTGATTCCTGTTATGCAGTGAGTTTACTTCATTCTACAAACGAAGATTAATAGCTGTATTTAGGAAAGGTTTTCTGCTGTAAGTCTCCTTGTAGTTTGTCTGGTCGTGATAAGAACTAAACGTTGCTAATGGCATTCCTTTTCTCAGTGTCTTAGAAACCTAAAAGCATGTAATGGAAATTTCTGTATGTTTAAAGTGTTCTTGCATTTATGCAACAAATAGTTCTGCAAGAACAGTGAACTTACCCTCTGTAAAATTCCAGTTCACCTCTAGGTTAGTGGTAAAAGAAAAGTAGGCCATAAGCACTTCTGTGCCTAACTGATTTTTTTCTGTGATGTGCATGTGTTAAGAGCTTCTTAATTGCATTGTAGTAGTGATTTTGTGGGGGAAAAAACCCAACCAAACACTGCGATCTAAAAGGATGGCAGTTCTTGAGCTGTGTGCTTGCTGTCAGCGTGGATATGGAGGGGAGTGAGAGCTATTGTTTTCTGGATGGGTTAGATTCAGCAGTCATCTGTTTTGCAGCACAACGTGTATCTTCAGACAAGAGTCCAGTTTTGAGTAGAACTCAGGCAAGTGAATACTGACAGGTGGCTGATGCGGAAGGTGGGCTTCACACATAGGGAAGAAATATAAACTAAGAAAATTTAAGTACACCTAAGGGTTGGAATAGGAATTTTTACAGTGCAGCTAAGTATGTTGCACACTTAATATGTACAAGCACTTACTGCAAATAAACAAAAAAACCCTTTCACATTAATGGTATGTTTTTGTTTTTCAGACCCCCTCAGCTGTTCAGAAGATAAAACAGCTTCTGAAAGATAAGCCTGAACATGTAAGTATAAACTGTGCAAACCTGTAGATTGTGCTAACGTATCAGCGCAACTCATGAAACTTTTATACCTAACTTAAAAGTTTGAAATAAGCACCAATGTGTTTATTAGAGATAGTGGGGTTGTGGGTTTTTTTTTTTTTGAGTTGAGTATGTGAGCTTGTTTGATACATCAAGCTTCATTTCTTTGTAAAATGAAATGCAGAAAATAACTGATGGTAGTGACATTTGACTTTACAGATACTTTTGAGATGGAAAAAGTTGGAAAAAAATAAAGCTTCAAGTGTTTTTTATATGTTTTAATGAAGCCTTTTAATATGGCATAGTGGTGAGTTCAGGTGTGGAAAGAGATCTTCAGCTGTTGAAAGTAAGGTGTTGTTAATTAAGCTCTTCTAGGAATTCTCATTTAGAAGTATAATGAAGTTAGACTCCCACCGATTGGAAAAATCTAATTCTTTGGAAAATTGCCAGAAAGGAAACTTTTGGTTTTAGTAATTGGCGTTTCTCTAAGTAACTGAGCTTGCCAACTTTTCCTTTGGGGAAAAACTCAAGAGTCTTGCTTTCTAACCCTTATAAAAGCAAGCATTAGATTTTCTTCTTTACAGTATTCTTTCAAGGAGAGTATTTCTCTTACAAGTTTCCTTTGTTTCTTTTGCTTTCTGCACATCTGCAACTGACTGGACACTTTGTTAATGTTTCAAACCAACTTAAGGAAGCATTAAGCCTACAGCTTAGGCGGTCAGTCATCGCCTAGCTATAAATGTTGTTTACATTTTCCAGTCCATTATTTGTATCAGTTCTGGTAGAGATAGGTATTTAATCTGAAAAGATAAAACATGTTTGAGATCCCGCTTGATGACATGTGCTATGTTTCGATATATTTTTATCAAAAGATTGAGTATGGAGATAGGCAGTATAACTTTCCTCTTCAGTTGTGAAGCATTGGTGTGTAGATACTCCTGACAGATTGCTGTGTAGAAAGTAGTTCTGTTTCTTTAAAATCTTTTCTTATACCATATGCTTTTTGTCCGAGTTGTTGGGTACTGTGAATCATAGAATCATAGAACAGTTAGGGTTGGAAAGGACCTTAAGATCTTGTAGTTCCAACCCCCCTGCCATGGACAGAGACACCTCCCACTAAACCGTAAGCACCCAAGGCACTGTCCAACCTGGCCTGAAACACCACCAGGGATGGAGCATTCACAACTTCCCTGGGCAACCCATTCCAGTGCCTCACCACCCTTACAGTAAAGAATTTCTTCCTCATATCCAATCTAAACTTCCCCTGTTTAAGTTTGAACCCATTGCTCCTTGTCACTATTTTGTTGTTCTGCATACTTTTTACCTTGGTGTTTGAGAGCAAGTTTAAAAAAAACTCATGAATGTTCTGTTGTTTGCTTGT
Organism: Psilopsiagon aurifrons; assembly: GCA_025447955.1. NCBI lineage: Eukaryota > Metazoa > Chordata > Aves > Psittaciformes > Psittacidae > Psilopsiagon > Psilopsiagon aurifrons. Next base: position 4,144 of record JAOEHY010012809.1, read on the forward strand.
GGTATTTTTAGGTGGGTGTGAAAGTAGGTGTTCGTACAAGAGGATGCAATGGGCTTTCCTACACGTTAGAATACACGAAATCAAAAGGAGATTCTGATGAAGAGGTAGTTCAAGATGGTGAGTTTCTGAACAAACTTCTGTAGTGGTGGTGAAGAATAACCTGTTGCAAGTTTGCCAAGATACAAGGTAGAACTTAATTGAAATAACGAGTTACAGTAAGAGGTCCCTCTGTATGGGAATTGTCACTTTAGCTTCTGGTTTGAAGTAACCAGTTAGTTAAAATAAGCAGCTTTGCAGTATCTGCATCAGAGGCTACTCCACCTGAATAGTTTAGGCTATCCTTCGTGTCTTCAGTGGTGGCTAATAGCAGATATTTAGAGAATAATACAGAACAATGCATATATAATGAAATATTTCATCAGCATACCTAAACCAAGGCCTGTCAAAGTAAAGATTTTATTTGCAAGGGATTTTCCCAAGTACTTTCTCTAACTAGTCTTATTCTTCACTGATGCATAATTTGGTTTTAATTTCTTTGTGCTTTTGACCTTTGCATTGCTTTGTAACAATGGGTGCTAGGATTTTTATTGAAAAGTACTTTAAAAATTGTTTTCCTACCCTGATACTTGCACTTTCTGCCTCATGATTACAGTAAGCATCACATAATAGGTCTGTTGCTAAAGTTTCTTTTGTGGTTTTACCTCAGCCAGCAGTGAAGCCCCTCAAAGCTGCTCACTCTCCAGCTGAACTTTTTCAGAATGGTAAAAGTGAGAAAACTTATGGTTTGATATAAAGACAGTAATACAGGTAAAGCAAAACCCGTACATGCATGTGAAGCAAAACAAGGGATTAATTCACCGCTTCCCATCAGCAGGCAGGTTTTCAGGCATTTCACATGATGGTGACTTGGGGAAACAAGCACCATCACTCCAAATGGCCTGTCTTCATTCTGCTTCCCACAGCTTTTATTGCTGAGCATGATGCCATATGGTACAGGGTATCACTTGGTTCAGTTGGGATCAGCTGTTCTGGCTGTGTCCCCTCCCAGCTCCTTGTGCACCCCCACTGTGCTCACTGGTGAGGTGGGGTGAAAAGCAGAAAAAGCCTTGATGCTGTGTAAGCATCTGCTCAGCAGTAACTTAAATATCCCTGATATCAAACTTTTTCCAGCACAAATCCAAAGCTTAGCCCCCCATACTAGCTATTCTGGAGAAAATTAACTTTGCTCCAGTCAAAACCAGCGCAGTGCTGTATGTTTTTCAATTTTTATAAATGTTTATGTCAGTGGTCTTTTTGTCAAATACAGATTGATAATAGTGTTTGTTCTGGTTTCTGTTCTTTTTCTAAATGTTCACAAAAATCCTTTTGTGGAGGTGGTTTTTGGTTCTTTTAGGCATTAGTGAGCTGTATTATGTTCAGAAATGTTACTTTTTAATTTGGTGGCAAAGTAAGAGATTTAAAAATAAGAGGCTATCACTATTGTTTTCTTACAGAAGCTATGCTGCTGGTCAGAGCCCACCTTCAAGCTGTCTTTAGAAAATCTGTGACCAACACATAGCGTTTTATTAAACAGAGAATTAGAACTTAAGCAAACAGTTAAATTGAAGCAGAATATGAGCATGAGAATGTGAGCTAAGGACTGCTACCTGATTCTTCAGGTGCCTCTCGATATCGGAATCATCTGGGTGCTAGAGTTAACCTCTTCTGCTTGATTCAAAGCTGCTCTAGCTTTACAGGCCTGAAAACACTTTTTTCACAGAGCATTTGCTGGGTTGGATCCTAAGGAAACTGGAAAGCAGTTTCCCTCAGTCAGATCAGAGACTGGAAGTTCCAAAGCCAGTGGTTCATGTATGCTTGTATCATTTCTGTTTTACTTCACTTGCTTCTAGACAGACTTCCAGTAAAGGCTCTTTTATACAGGTTTCTGCTCAGTGGTGGCTTTGAATCCCAGCACAAGTTTGCTTGCTTTTAGGTAGTAAGTGACAGCTTCAGATATCAGGTACAGAAACTCTTTGATTAGGTTTAGCCGTTACTGTCCAAACTGACCCAAAAATAGTGAAGATTCAACTCAGTTGCCCAGACTGGAGTTCTTTTAATAGTATGTTTTCTCTCAGCGTCTGCTATGATGAAATGGCTTTCCAGCAATCACTCCTGTACCTTAATGAGGTCTTGTTGCTCTGTAGTGGTACAATTTTACATGTTTATTTTTATTATTTCATAGTCTGTGGATAGCTAAAGCAGTCCAGTTGCACCTTTGTGTCATACTTGCAGTTTTAAAGTTCAGTAACGTTATTCCAGAGAGATGCAGACTTTGTATACTTTAGGAAAGAGAGCTCTTTCTACTTACCAAGATGAATTGCTAGTTTTTAGTCTTAAAGATTGTGGTATATTTGAATGTTCATACATTTGCCTCATTATAAGATATGAGCAAATACTTCAGTATTGCTTATAGTTAATGTAGAGGTACTATTTCTGGCAGAGCAGAAAATAATAATTTTGAGAGTGAAACATTTGGGTTTTCAAGGTCTTTGGGCATCGTGTTAGATGCACAGACTTTAAGAATGGTAGGAGATGGGTTGCTGGCTGTAATGTATGGGAATTGAGTATTGAAGCTGAGATCCATTCCCAAGTTCTGCATCTTCTTTCCCTAGGTGTCACGTTTTTAAATCTCCCCTCAAAAAATGCGTATGTAAGTGACACACAAATAATAGATCTAAACTGTTGCTGGACTTACATGGTAGAGTAAAAACAGTGATGAAAGTGTCCCATGTTAGGACAGGGAAACTAACTTAGCTTCCGTTTTTTTGTCACTGGTTTAAAGAGAGTTCCAAAGTGAGTAATGATTTGGCTAATGTAAATATTCGTTTTTCTTTCTTTGATGTCCTCCAGGGGTTAGAGTGTTTATTGAGAAGAAGGCACAGCTGACACTTCTAGGAACTGAAATGGACTATGTGGAAGACAAACTGTCCAGTGAATTTGTCTTCAGTAATCCAAACATCAAAGGAACGTGTGGCTGTGGAGAAAGCTTTAACATCTGAAATCTCAGGACTGCTTCTTTGACTTTGGACACCCCAAAACACTGCTGTGGCTTTCAGAAGCAAATGCATTTTCTTCAGGTTTGTAGGCTGTGTGAAGTGTGGATACCATTAAGAAAAATAAACCCTTTTGAAAAAGTAAATTGGTAGATTCCACCACTGATATAGTTACACTTTAATTTGTGATGAGTTGGGATTCAAAAGGTAAGGACAGTAAGTGCTGTAGTAACACCTCTGTACTTTCATGTGCCAAGGAAATAAAATCTGTCTCTTCTTTTCCTTTGTTATTTTCTTTGTCCACTCTACTCGGGACTTCCCCATCCAAAACCGATTTGAAAGAATATATTACCTATGTGTTCTGCTTTGATGGAGGGAAGAAAATAAACCACCACCAAAATAAAACCCCCAATCCAATCATTTATATGAGCTTGTTCATAAAAATTTATATACACAGACCTCAGCTTCAGAGTTCACTATGTGTATGCTTGCTTTGGTTTTGTAGTTTTTTGATGCTTTAATCTTTTTACCTGTGGGTTTTCTGGTGGTTTATTTTCCTATAAATCTGGGGAGGTCCAAGAAAACATTCATGTATAGTGGTAGGTTACCATAGCACAGCTTGTAGAAATACTTCAAAATGGACTAACCCAGTGTTAATTCTGTTTCTTTCCTTGTTGAAGGCACAGTCTCTGCTCTACTTAGAAAGTATTTTTCCAGAACATGAAATACATTTGGGCAGTGGAGTACTAAAGCAAATACACATGGGCATGGTTTCTCATGTTTCTGTTGTTTGTCTTTCTTGACTTAAATTGAAAAGTTGGTAAAAGTACCTGCGGATATTTTTTATTTTTTTTGAGAGGACTCCTACACTCCTCATTACTTTTTTGTAGTTATGTCTGCTACTAATTTTATTACAGTTCAAACTCTTTTCAACTCTAGGTACAAGGTTTTTTCTCTAAAGCTTATCATAGCATCTGTTTAACTCTCTTAAAGTTAACTTGGTGACAGGGAAAAAGGCATTTATAATTTAAAAAACCCTAGTATTTTGTAATTGTTAAATGAATCTAAATAGTAATTGAAATACCATGTTTATAGAAGGCCATTTTTTCTTTGGAATTCAAACTTTCTCCTAATCAGAATTTATGTTTTTTACACCAGTGTTCTTCAAGCTTACAGAGTCTTCAGCACTTATGCACTGGTGCTAAGGCAGAAATCTAAATGTCTCTCCAGGCCTTCCCAAAAGCTGTTTCCATAGAAGTACTCTTCCATCCTTCTATTTCCATGTTTCCGTGGTTGTCTGAAGGTGACATTGTGCAGCTAAGCTGCTCACTTGTGCTGAAGAGAAGATAATGTCTTCCTGGGCAGCTGATGGGAACAGCTGGTGAAAAGGGTGCAAATCAAAAGTAGGGAACAACAAGGACTGGGATCTTGCAGTAAAGGACAGGGTGGTGGCTGAGTTGGGAGTGGAGGGAGAGCATTAAGGCTGCATGTTGAAAATCCAGAGGTAATGTTGATCTGCACAGTTGTACCCACGTACTTTGCAATCACATTGGAGTAGTAACGTGCTGAAGACTCAGAATGACAGCCACATTTTTATTCTTCCTTCTACGCCTGCAAAGAGGTGTAGAAAGAAGAATAAAAATGAAAAAAATCTTGATCTGTTTTATGTAGTGCACAGGAACAGAAAGTCAGAATTCCCACAGCTACATTTCAATATTAAGTACTTGAATTTTGGTTATATGCTATGTCACCTTTTCATGTAAAAATGCTATTTCCTTCATCAGTCAACTGCTGTACACGGTTACTTTATATAGCAATTCAGGAATTACTGGTAATACACTGTCTACATGCATTTTTAGTGCAACAAGTCTTCGTCTTGCCAAACAAAAAAAGTGCAGTTAATGTGGTACAGCTGCATTAATATGTCTAAAACTCCAAGCAAAGGGCATTTCTTCAGATCGTGTTCCTCTGCCTCTTGCTAGGGGATAAGACTTGAAATGTGGTAGCGCTGGTAGGGCTTGTTATGAGTGCTACTACTTAGTCATTTAACTTGTTTTGGTGTGTTTTGGAGTACCGGGGATTGGCTTGGGGATTTTTTTAAGACCTGTGGCATGTATAGCAATCTTCTCACATTTTGTGTATGCCTTGACTGAAAGTTTGCACTTTCGTACTCCAGTGAAATAATCCTCTAAATTGTCACTTTACTAAGACACCTAACGCACAATATGTTCAACTTCTGTTAAAGTGCTATTTACAGTTGCATAGGAACATGGTTTTGATGATTGGTCTGTTATAATTTTGTGCAATACTGTATGTAGATTTCTCAGTTGTAATAATAAATATTGCCTGCTGGTAACCATGAAATATTCCTATCTTGAATAATTCTATTTACAGTAACAAGCACTAGAGGGAGAAAGCAGGTTTGTATGCTGGGGTTACAAACCTGACTTCATATCCCTCAGGAATATCAAGTATTTCAAAATACTAACAGCTTTGGAATAGCATAGAAACATGACAAAAACCCCAGCTGTGTACAGAAAGGTATTTATACCTGCTAGAAGGGTGGGCTGCTGATGGTCAAACTTCTGTTAAATTTTGTGACACACTCAGTAGAAATTCTGACAGGCACGATGCTTACTGTGAAGGTTTCTACTTGTCAGTCATTGTAGTATGTTTTAAAGCAGGAGGGTGATTTTGGTTCAAGTAACTGTTGACACAAGAGATTTTTAACTGGCTACGCAATTTGAGAGTGAGAGTCAAAGGGCATTCCTGGCCAGTCTGCTGCAGTGCTGTATAGTGGCACTAATATGCCATAGAGTATTAGGTTTATGACACATTTGTGGTTTTCGCCTAGTTACAGTCTTTCCATTCCAAAGCTGAGAAATTTCTTTTTTCTGTTAGATTAAGTTTTTGAATGCTAGGGGCAGAAGTAATGCATTTTGGAAGAATGCTAGAGATTGTAATGCAGTTGCGCATTCATGACTCTGGAGGGAAAGAACCAAACCCTCCATGCAGTCAGGAGCCTGGAAGAGCAATGGTTACCTTTCTGTTGGAGTTCTTATGGAACTTTGTGGAAAAGGAAACACTTGCACAAGCAAGTCAGTGTTCCTGATCCACCACTTTTTGTAGCTCACTTGGAATGGCTCAAGAAGAACGAATGTTTAGGAAAACATTAAACAGTTCAATATGCAAGTCACCCGGATGGGACAAAATGAATTTGGACTTGGAAATAAAAGATTAAATGCAAGTAAGGAGACTGTGAAATTTAATGTAAAGGAAGCATACTTCGGAAGTTGTGGGGGGTTTTCTTTATTTTGGGTTTATTGGTTTGTTTGGTTTTCAGTGTTCTTGTGTACAGTTAAAATCTGATAGTTTCTTCCCGTTTAGTTAACACCTTTGCTAGCAGAAGAATTTGCTAGGAATGCCACTGTTGTGCTTACACTGGTTGCCTAGCCATTTGTTAGATAAAATGTTTATGACGCTACAATCTTGCTGTCTTTTCTGATGGAAGAGTTCAGTCGTTGCCAGAGGGGTCAGAGTGTGCACCTCTGTATTCATCCCAAAAGAGCCCTCAAAAGAGTACTTGAAAAACTACTTTTGTCATGACTAGTACAGCATTTTTCTATAAAGTTCATCCAACTTTGGTCTTTATTGCCATTTTTAATGTATATGAGATCATAGAAACATAGAATAGTTTGGGTTGGAAGGGAACTTCAAAGGTCATCTAGTCTTCCCTCCATGCAATGAGCAGGGACATCTTCAAGTAGATCAAGTTGCCCAGAACCATATCCAGCCTGGCCTTGAATCCCTTCACAGATGGCACATCCACCACCTCTCTGGGCAATCTGTGCCAGTGTTTTACCACCCTCACTGTAAAGAATGTTTTCCTCATACCCAGGCTCAGCCTCCCCTCTTTTAGTTTAAAACCATCACCCCTCGTCCTGTCAAAACAGACCCTGCTAAAAAGCCTTTTCCCATCTTATAGGCTCCTTTTAAGTACTGAAAGATCACAATAAGGTATCCCCAGACTGCTCTCCAGGTTGAACAACCCCAGCTTTCTCAGGCCATCTCCATAGCACAGATGCTCCTTTGATTTGTTTGGCCCTCCTCTGGAACCTCTCCAGCAGTTCCATATCTTTCCTGTACTAAGCTATGCTGATTCAACATGGTGACCAAAGTCAGAACTGCTCAGCCCACTTCCATATGCATTTGGGTTTGAGCAGCATTTGAAGGGAAAATTTGACACGCAGCACTGTCATTTTGCTTTGGGAGACAGCAAGGTAAGGTAAATCGCTGAATATAAGCAAAGTCTTTGTCCTCGCCTTTACGGTCCTTTTCAGCGGGCCGTTTTTCGGGCCGTGCGTGCTGTCGCTGGCAGCAGTGCCTTTCGAGCTCCTCACACGGTGCAGCCCGGGATCTCCACCATGGACCATACCTGCCGGCTGCTGGGTAGGGTCCGAATGCTGCTTTTCCCCCGTGCGGTGCTCGGGTGCGAGAGGGTATCCGCTGCCACCGGGTGGCAGCAAATCTCCAGTCTAAGCTTTTCAAAACTGTCCTAAGCTCCTGAGCCAGGAAAAACGCTCCTGAATACCGGCGTATTTTTATTTATATTGGTGTAAACTCTTTCAGCTCTGCTGTTCGTCCTTCTTGTACATCTGTGTATTTTAGCTGCTCCTAAAGGATGCAGATATCTGCAGAAATGCGAAATTCCAAAGCACTTCAGGGCTCCTTATGCAAAGGGAAGCAGAGGTGCCGAGCATAGTCTTCTGACTGGCTTCGGCTACGTTTTTACTCGTACTTCTGCTACTACATTGTTCTTTTCACCGATCTTCCCCTTGTTAGTAGTGTGCCAATGTACTTTATTAATGTTGTGTCCTGCTCCAAATTATTGCAGATTTGTTTCCATCAGTTAGCTTTAACCTCTATAGTAACAGAAGTTCCAGCAGGACAAAGAATCTCATGAAAAATATTCATGAGAAATACTCTCACCCACTACACCTTACTTACTGGGGAGTTTTACTTACCGGGGGGTTTTACTGGTTGTGTAACTGGTGTTTTTTTACTGCTTGCATGATGATTTTATTGTGTGTGATTTTAGTGACAAATTCCTTCTGTAGCTTTCTGAAGTTAGGTCTAGACAGCAGGAGTAAGTTCCCCTTACTAGCTAATGAAACAAGACAGCCTCCAAACACCTGAAATAACCTAAGTAGCACAATTCTGTTCATACAGAGGGTTTGCAGTCAGGCATTTCCTTTTGCAACTGTGTGTTTTAGTCTTCAGTTTGTTCACAGTGAATCATTCACATTGACTTTTCATTCTTAATCACAGCAGTCCAGGTTAAATACTAAATAGTGGTATGAAGCATGGCAAAACTGTGTTTAAATGAGATTGCTTTGCTGTTAATGATATCTTTTCCTTGTGTTTGTTCTACATAAGAAGCATAAATGGAAGCAAGCTTTTCTCTCTCAATAAGGAGAAAAGGGAATATGTTAATGAATGTTGTGGTCTCTTATGAAGCATGTAGGTGTTAGGGAACAGGACCAGTCCCTCCTGTCAACCTGCATTTTCACAAGAGATGTGCAGAATGTGGCCCTCCCATTTGTAAAATGAGAGGTAGCTGAAGCGTATAGTCACTGTTCATTTCTGGTGAATATTTAATGAATTCTCTCCTGAAATATACAAACAGAAAATCCAATACTTGGGTATAAAAAGCGGTGATGTAAATCCACCAATTGGAAACCTTGATGAAAAGAGAAATCATATTGCTTCTCCTTGAGATACATCTGAAATTCTGCCTTTACCAGTTGAACTATGAACTGAGAGTCAACCAGACACGGGCAAATCTTGCTGAAGAGGTTTCAGGAAGTTCCTCTGTACTTGCCTCCTCTGTTTGAGGCTGCTATCCTGCGGCGGATTAGTGAAGGAAGTGCCCGTTGAAGGTGAGTTTACATTAATGTGTTGCTCTGAGCACTTAGATGCTCCAAGAAAGAAACCTGTTTGATCTTGCTGAAATGTGGGAAAACCACAGCAAAGTGAGCAGTAGTTACATAGTGAGTATAGCATACTTTAAACTTCGCTATCAAGAGGATCCAGAGATCATATGCCGTTCTGTTAGGGAGCCTGAAATACCTGCTGCAAGGATACTGTAAGCTGCCTCCCGCAATATTCTTTTCATGGAGACGCCCTGGTTTCTACAAATAATTTAGAGCATTAAAATGCTCTTGCAACCGTTAAGCCCAAAGCTTGTTAAACATGGGGACATGGATCTTTGCCGTTCCCACTTGGTGGATGTGTCCCACTGCAGAACTGTGAAGCAGTTTAAAAAGACTTAGGAAGATGGTTTTGAACTCCAGGTTTCGATGCTTTCAAAGAAAACTATTCATGTTAAATCTACACATTTGCCATCCTGCATCTTAGTGAAATTTGTGCTGGCAAGGCTGCACTTAAACTGGTTAAAATAGCCCTGCATTATAATTAGGCCCATATGTTTCGCTAAGGAAGTTTATGCATGTGCACACATCTAAAAATGGAATCCTTGGTTTGTTACAAATTGGAAAAATATTTCCTGGAAAACAGCTCTCCAGTGGGAACCCACCAGCCTGAGTTTTACATGCAAGCTGCATTGGTGCACAGTGAAGGCTGTAGCTTTGTTTCTGCTCTGCTTGATACCTCCGGCTCTGCCAGCTCAAGTAGCTTTCCTCATAGTCACCCACTGTATCAAACAAGTCCACCACAGACCATGGTACTCTTAATTCAAGAAATACTTGTACTTTGGGCAGGAGATGAGAGAAGAGGCAAAACGGACAGAAAAACAGCAGGTTTTCACCCAAAGTAAAATAGGTAGTCAAATATTTAGTCAAATAAAGATGAAATTTCTGTTGAGATGATGAAGTGCTGTACATGTCCTTGTGCCAGCCTGAGCTGCCTTTTGCTGATACTCATTTTCAAGCAAGCAGGGAATTTATCAATGCAGAAAAAGGGAAGCTAGGGAGAAAAAGAATGACACTAAGGAAAATACAGTATTTTGGATGAGCTTGCTGCTGAAATCTCTTGGTCTGAGAATCCTCTCAACAGGACAGTGACAAATCCTGCCATCTTTGGGAAGGTTTTTAACTGCAGTGGTCAAAGGTCTGTGATGTGTAACACAGATGCGCAATGGTTAACTGACCAGACGCTGAGGAAGAAGGTATCAACTTCTGCATGAGTACTTGTATTTTTTCTGTTAATCTTTTCTGCTTTCAATCAATCCTGCTTCTCTATCATTTTTATGTCTTTAAATTGCTAGTTAAAATTGCTTTTCTTTTTTCAGCACAGTGAAGGCATGGCGGATGGAAATGTGGAAGATTTACTACCGGAAATTATGAAGCAGAAGAAGCAGTCATTTTCTCTTGGTTTGAAAGTGAGTATTTTAACAGTATAAAAGCATTTGTAGGTTTTGGTGTCATCTGCTTTCTTTTGCACTCTTTTTTTAAAGGACCAATAGGTTAAGTAGTGCTACAGTACCAAATTTCTATTTGTTCAAAAACCTTTTTGGTATGTATAGCAGAACTATCAGAGTTCTACTATATAGGATATTCCGGGCTAAGAGCCACCAGTATGCTTGTACTGAATTTTTGTACTGGAAAAAACTATTTATATCAGAATTTACAGCAGTTCAACATTTCAAGTTTGGTATTTGTAAGCATAGCATTTCAGCCACTATCATTTTCGACTATTCTGAAAAAAAAAAGTACTTGTCTTGCCTTTATGGCATAAATACAAAGATGATTTTATTTCTCAGCACTGGTGTATGTATCAGTACACTTGGTCAGAAGATCAGTAAGAGAAAGGTATCTGTTCCTGCTTTGTCCCTTCAGTTGTGTGGCCTTAAATAGTCATTTATCTTCATGAAAACAGTTCACTTGACTTTTTTTATAAACCTTGAGTACTCTTTGAATAAAGCAAAGAGCCACTTCAAACCTAACAACAGACATTCTGGCAGGACTAGTTTCTAGTCTAAGCAATACTGAAAATGTCTATACAGAAATGCTCAGTTTCTCATGAGTTTTCAAAAAATATAATTATTTTAAATGCATAATATTTGAATACTTAATACTATAAAACATCAAACAGCCCATCATTCTCGTGGTTTGGCACATTGTCTTTGCATTTTCCTAGTAAGAGGTTGGCTGGTACTGCGTGCTGGACGTAAGGTAAGCAGAGGTGTACACAATGGAATGGCTTCGTTAGGTTCACTTTTTCCCTCCTAGTGACCTGGTTTATACTTGCACCTTTACACATTGTTCCGGGCAAATTACATTTTTAAAATAGTTTTGGACAATTCAAGGCATGGACAAATTTTTGGACAAATCAAGGCATGATGTGGAATTTTTTTCATGGAGCAGTTGACATCTACAGTCTGTTATAAATATGAGAAAGTATATGCATAATGTTACAAATCAATCCAAAGGCAACATATTCAGTCATTATTGTGAAGTGCTGGAAAGATCATTCATCATCTGTGTGACCAGCAGGTCAAGGGAGGTGATCCTGCTCCTCTGCTTTACTCTCATGAGACCTCACTTGGAGCACTGTGTGCAGTTCTGGTGTCCTCAACATAAAAAGGACATGCAACTGTTGGAACAAGTC
>JAOEHY010012811.1:0-11573 GCA_025447955.1 Psilopsiagon aurifrons
AAGCACATATCTGAAAACATTTTAAGTAACCTATAAGAAACCTTAACCAGCCCATAAGTTCCCATAACACCAAAAATCAAAAGCCAGAAGAAAAAAATATCAGAAGTGAAGGCTAAATTTGACAAACCATTTGTGTTTTCTATGAAAGAAACTGCAGCAAAACCTCAAGCACAAGAGTTTCTGAGCAAATTTTGTTTAAAGGAGAAAATCAGATTAGGTAAATAAATTCCGATTCACCCGTTCAAAGAACAATGTCTTTAAACAGACTTCCATTGTGTTTAACACTTTACAACAGAAATCATAGAGGATGTTCTCAGAACTCAAAAAAATCTATTAATACATATTTAGTTCTATTTGCTGTGTTTTGGTATCTTTTCTATTTTCTATGAAATTTATAATGTTAAAGCATTTATCAGTTTCCAAAAGCTATCTTTGGAAATTTCTTTGATTTTTAAATCTATTTAGCTCTCAGAAAACACTGAGAATTGACACTTCTGAAGACCACATTCTGCTGTTCATCAAAACAAAACAGCAAGAAAAGCCAGTGGCACTTCTCTCTTTCACACATGGATTTGAAAGGATCTCCTATGGAAAATAATGTATTATCTTCCACGGGACCAATAAGATATTTTTTCTAATCTGCGAAGAAACTGCAAATAAAAATAATAATCTGCGGTTGCTTTACCTTTTTGCATTGTAAAAGGAACCAATTGCCTCAATTAAGGGGTCAAACTGTCGTACACTTTCACATGGCTTAACGGAAAGCTTTGATTCTGTTTGTTTTTAAAATAGCAATGTACAGCATGATGAAATTAATGCTACGAGTTGAAAATTTTGTCACTGTGTTACATCTCAAAGATCTCTATAAGTGTTATACATATTTAAACATAAAAGACTCCTGAAATAAATATTTTACTAAACCAGTTAGGAAGTTGATTTATTTCTTAGGTTTTGTGCCTAGCAAAATAAGTAGAAATCTGTCATACTGTTACAACCCTAGCTTTTAAGCTAGGTTTTATTTTCCACTAGTACAAATATTGCCAAAACTATTTCTTTACTGTCACTATTGTGAGGCAATTTCAAAAATGCATAGTGCTGTGGTAAGTTTGTCCTACTAAAACAAGTACAAATCAGGAATACTAATACAAAGGCAGGAGATCTCACAGGGTATTTTTCAGTTGCTTTGGGCAAAAAAGCATGTCTGATGTTCTCGGGGAATTGTTTAAAACAGGAAAGCAGAATTCAGGCAACCTGAAGCAGTTGCATGTGGCAGGCAAAGGGGCTAGCTAAAATCCCAGTGCAGTAGTGGCCGCCCTGCGGCTACCACTGGTAGATATCATGTCAAAAAACAATTTAAAAGCTGCTAAAAGCACTCATCACAACCTCAAATTTAGCCTCATTCCCCAAAGAAATCCTTTCCTGAAAGAGAAAGGTATTGTCATTTTCACTTTTTGAAGATTATTTCATAACATATTCATGAATGGGAGACACCATGCACATCCTCAACACTAAGGGTTGGGCAACACATCCCAGGAATCCCCTCAGCTAAGAGAAAAGATGTTTATGAAACTAAAAGCAAGACTTCAACAACTCTTTTAGTATATGTTCTCCAACTAATCAGGCAAAGGATCAAATCTGCACCTATTCAACCACATTTTAGGAAAACCTTATTTAAAAAAAAAAAGAAAACAAACCAAAAAACAAAAAAAAAATGGAAGATGGAAGGAAGAAAGCGAGTTAATAGCACATAGGACCTTTAAAATTAAAATTTAGGAAGAAGAAATTCTGGATCATTAATTACAATAGTATAGCAAAGTTTCAGGAAAGTCAAAGTAATGCCATTCTTGAAAGGCTACAGTGGTTTACTGTCGACCCACTGTTAGTCCATATTTAATGGGCATTCTGAACGATGCTTGACTTTTTATTCATTGTGGTTCTAATCCAATGGGAAATGTTCAGAGGATATTTAGGAGCTCAGGTCTGAAAAAGTTTGTGTCCCACAATTGTTCCTTTAAGTTAACATTTCAGAACACAGGATTTGGAGATTTCTTTAATCCCAAACTCTCATGTTTGTGCACAAATTTAGTTTAGCTTAATTTTCTGTCAGATATTACATTACTTTTTAAATGAGTTCAGAGGTTTTTTTTGGCAGGAAATGGTAAAGAGCATCATTTATCCCTTTGGCCCCTGAGTACATATCTAATGGCTAGTTCTGAGAGTTTAGTGGCTGAAATCTAAAAAAAGCATAACAATTCACTTACTGATTCTTGTTAAAAATATTGTTCACAGGGTTCACTGAAATGAGTTAAAATATATTTCAGTCCTCTTCTTAAGACAACAACATCCTCTGCAGGCTTTGCAGGATAAATATAAATATAATATTGTTTGTCGGTGTTCGAGGCCAGGTTGGACATAGCCTTGGGTGATATGATTTAGTGGGAGATGTCACTACCCATGGCAGTTGGGTTGGAACTAGATGATCTTAAGGTCCTTTCCAACCCTAACTGTTCTATGATTCTATGATTCTTCCCATTACTTACTATACACACCAAGCTTTTTCTTTTCTTTTTTTTTTTTCAGTTACTAACTTGCATGTTAAAGCCATTTCAGGAAAAGTCTATCTATCTTCATATCCTGGTCAGTTGTTTTTCAGTCTGCCATGATGCTGAAGAGGGACACAGTAAAGGTAACAGTCCTGTGTAAAGTGTTTGTGACACAGAAAAAAAAAAAAATGAGATAGCTTAGAATAATAAACACATCTTTGAAAGTGACTCCCATGTTTACAAAGAAAAGTTAACCAAGGTAAGACTGCTAAGAAGTGAAATCCTAAGCTAAGAAGTAATTAAAAGAGTCCTTTGAAACATGGTACACATAGTCCCTCTGAGCATTTCATATGATAAGAAACAGGCAGACCTAAGTTTGCTCCACTCCAACATCACAGACTTGCACTTTCTGCAAGTGAAAACATCACAAAACCAATATGTGGCTCTGGAAAAAAAGCCCTGAAAGAACCCCCATAAAATGCATTATGACTTTTTCATGTTTTTACTGAGTTTATGTTATGGACAGCATAATGTGAATAAAGATACTGGCAACAGCACACTAGCTTAGAGGAAAGTTTTAACAATCTGGAGAAATTCTCTGACAGGAATTTCATAAAGTTCAGCAAAGTCAAATGCCAAGTCGCCATCTGGGGAGAGGCAACCCCATGCACCAATGCGTGCTAACATATGACTAGCTAGAAAGCAGCTTGGAAGAAAAAGAGTTTGCTGGTGGACACCAAGTTGAACATGGGCTAGCAATGTGACTTTGAGGCAAAGAAGGCCAACAGCATCTTGGAACTGAACTAGAAAACAAGGAAAATCATCACAGGTAAGTGGAGGGAGGTGATGCTTGCCTTCCACTCAGCACTGAGACTCGTGGCTGAAGTGCTATGTTCAGCTCTGGGCTCCTCAGCGCACAGGAGATGTGGGTATGCTGGAGAATCCAGCAAAGGGCCACAAGGATGCTTGGGAAATCAGAGCATAAGGAGAGGCTGAGAGAGCACGGACTGTTCAGCTTGGAGAAAAGTAGGCTCAGGAGGGTCTTACTTATGAGTACAATAATACCTGATGGGGGATTAAAGATAACATGCCCAGATTCCTCCCAGTTTTGCCCAGCTAAAGGATAAGAGGTAAAGGGCACAATAGAGCACTTATTTTAAACAAACAAACAAACACAAAGTACTACCATAAGCTTGATCAAATAGTGAAACAATTTGCTCAGAGAGGCTATGAAGTCTCCATCTTTAGAAATTTCCAAAATCCAGATGTATCCAGCCTTGGGCAACCTGCGGTAATTGACCCTGTCAGAGCTGAGGCATTAGAGCAGATGATCTCCCAAGGTTCCTGAAATTTCAACTATTCTATGATTCTGTGAATATCCTACTAATCTCAAATCTCAGGTCTCAAAAACCCAAGAGGTAATTTTTAGAGCATAAAAAAGCCTGAACAAATGAGGCAAAATTTGAAAATATTTGCAAAAAGATAGAGAAATTCTCATCTGAGGCACAAGGCATCATCAGGAGACTTTAATTTCCCTGTAAATCTTGCCTTAAGAATAATTATTATTGCTAGGATGCAGAAGGTTATAGATATTGTAGCCTGGTTATTCTATTAAATGCAGAATGAGCAACAGGCATAGTCTTTTTATTACATAAAAGAAACACTTTATCTAAAAATAAAGTGCAGGGTTTTCATGTGAGAGATATTGGCATATTTTTTTACTTGATGTGTCAGCCCAGTTCTCACAAGTTTTACAAAAATGAGAATATGACTTTATGTTCAACCTGTAATCTCCTTGAAAGTCATTCTGGAGATTGTTTTCTGGTTTCTGTTCAACTTCCAAGATATTTTGCAAGTAAATACAATGAGTTTTGAATAATATAAGGGACTCAAAGGTCTAGATGAAATTCTGCTACTGGAAAAAACAGTGCAACATATGACAAGAATATATGACAAGAATTGTCGAGCAGCATGGAAAGCAGCAATGTTTCTGTCCCAGATCTAAACAAACAGTAATTCAAATACTACACAACAGGGAAAAAGCAAAGCTGAGAGGAATTTACCACTAAGTGTACAAACAGATCTCAATCAGTTTGTGGACATCCTTAATATTTTGACTTAGTTAATACAGACAAAGTGCAACATTTCCTTAGGAGAATAATTTATGTCAAGATTACATGTAAATGTTTATTCCAGCCACTTGGACTGGTAATGACCCTGGGAGTATGAGCACACTACCACATCCAAAAGTCATGAGATACAAATCTTAATGATGAGGGAAAATGGAAGGTATTAAAGATGTCTGAGTGTTAGGTACAATGATAGTACACATCTAACCAGATTGCCATAGATGTCTGACAAGGAAGGTATAGCATGAAATTATCTAACAAGAATATGAGGCTGTGAGTATGTATGTGACAAAATGCAATAAAAGTTATGTGTTAACCTATTTTAAAATTAAATAGTCTGGAGCCACAGCCCAAAGGAGTAACATGTTTTGCACCGTTAGTTATGGCATGCCTGTATTAGCTTAAAATAATCAGAAGTCACAGGTTACGATTGCTGAAAGAGCCTTAACAAATAGTTTGAAGAGAAATACACAAGAATTTCTTTCCTCTTTAAATCTTTCAGTTGGAAATAGGATTAAATTCTGAGACACATACAATATTTGTAAATGCACTACAGAATATTTACTGAAAGCATGATTAATATCCGGATAATCTGTTAAAGAGCTGTGTATGTTAATTTTTTTTTTTTAATTGATCAGTTTCAGAAAAAAAAGTATGACCTGTGATTGCCAAAAAAACTACAAGTGATGAAATCTTGCAGAAAATAAACTATCAGTAGACAATTGCTAAGACAGTATATTTTCTGCTTGTTTTGAGAATTTTCAAAATTATACAGAGGTTTAGTTTTAAGGCAAATAGAACGTTCTTGCTAAGGAGTGAAGGACAAGGATCATTCTTAAAATGTTGAAGAACAAAAAAATTAGAAAAGCTACACAAAAACTATTTACTTCAAAGATCTAAACTTTGATGATCTGAGACAGGAATGTGTGCATACTTGCCACATAAGCTCAAATATTGACTAAGTGAAGAAATAGAAGCTGTCTTTGAAATGTAGGAAAAATTAAGTTGTCATGAAGTAGGCAATAAATATTATGTTATCAGATCTAGCTTTAAATCAGAAAAGAACTTTGATAAAGGTCCAGATCCAAATACCACTGCATGGAAGTAAACATAAACCAAGAATTGTGCTCACAGAATTATTGACAGTTGACTGTCAAGAAGAAAGGATATTAAAAATTTACTTTGTAATATTAGGAATACCTATATAATGAAATGAAATAAAAGGTACATATAATAAATTTGCAGATTGCACTAGACTGGCAAGGGTTGCTAACATCTTTCAGGATGATTTTACAGTGCAAGATTATCTTGACAAACTGGAGACATAGCCTGAAAAAGTGTGCTCATTTTCAATAGGAGCAAGTGCAAGATTTTACAGACAGGCAGGAACAAAAAAAAAAAAAAATCAGCTATACAACCTGGGAAGCAGTTGGAAGACAAAATATTCCGAAAGGAAGGATTAGATACTTTTTGTGAATCCTAGTGAAACTTGAAACAGCAAAGTTTTCCTTTCGTACAATGATGTTGACCTTGAGTTTATGAACAGTAGGAAAACACATGGGGTATCTGAAATAGCCTTCGTTTTTCCACGTCGACAGTGACCGCTTTAGGTTGATTATAGCGTATTTCTCAAAGAAATTAACCATTTATAAACTCCAGAAAACATAAATAAAAAATGAAAGAGGTGTAGAAAATATAGCCTATGAAGAAATATATAATGAATAGGAACTGGTTTGTTTAAAAACAAGGAAAGTGAAGGGCCATGTGACAACCGTTTTCAAAATCATGAACCATTTCCAGGGAGGGAAAAGCAACTCCGCTTTCCAAGTAAATAGGATAAGTCACAGGCTTGCACTGCAGGCAGGGTACATTAACCATGGTAAACATCAGAATAATTTAGGAGGTTACAAATATCTTACAGAAAGTTTAGACAAGCCTGTACCAGAAATCATGAGGGCAGCTGACTCTCTCTGGATACCTGAGTTGCCCGGACTATTTCATAAGGCTCCTCCATGCCCTATGACCCACATAAAAGGAATGAAGAAAAAAAAATAAAACAACAAAAAGTGATAGATTATTAATTTAACCTTCATCTTGCAGCTTCACTAGAAGATTCTACAGTTAATGGTCACATCAAATTTTTCTTAATCATGGTTTGTCTAATAAAGTACTGCATTAAGCAGTCTGCAATGAAGTGCAAGTTACATCATGTTACTTTTCACGATCCCATGGAAACCATAAACCAATGGCTGACTTGAAAACAGCCTATATAAGGATACAAACTCAAACTTCAGCCTATAATTAGTATTATGAAATTCCAGGAACACATCAGTGAAACATGGGTCACCATCTGCTGACATTTTGGCAAAAAAGGGAAGAGAGGAAACTGATGCCCTGCCTAATTAGAAACTGATGTCAGAATCACCAACTCTTGCAGTTAAATACAGGAATCAGAAAGGTGAAATAAAAGTCCATACTATGCTGAGTTCACATAATCTATATTCAGATTTATAACGAAAATCAAGGTTTTTAAACTTGCACCATAAAATAATTTTGTAATCTCCGACGATCATGATTTCAGACTGATTGAAACCATATTACCTTTTTTACTGTTGTAGATAGGAAAGGGTTCTTGTTTGTCCAGAGACAGCTGATGGAGAGGTCATATAAAAGAACAATTCTGATATAAATATTTGAAAATTAAAATGTAATTTCAAATGGAAAAGAAAAAAGTATATGGAATAAACTCCCTATAGCCTCTGATATGCAAGCACTCAGCTCTCTTTACTAATGGACTTTATTATCTAGGTATACTATGCCTATAACTAAAACGTATTATGAAATCTTCCCAAATAATCACCATCTCAAGGACCCATTTTCCCAAAATCTTGAATAATGTCAAAACTGATAGATAAAAAGTACTGTAAAGCCTTACAATCTCCACAATCTAAGTGTTACTGTGTGCAGTTAGCAAGGATGATAACTTGTTCTGCTCAGGTGCAGAAGGTAAGCTGTGGTTAAATCACAAAACATCTCCAGGCAGACACTACCATAGCACCTTTAGCACTTGCCCATCCCCAATCTATCCAGATTTCCCAAATGGGAGCTAAATCTGAAAGCTGACTGTGCTCCTGCTCCTATTTCTTGTTTGTGACTAGCCTTGTTTAACACTGTCCTGTAGCTTACATTGGGTACAAAGTTAGTTTTGGCAGAACTGCATTCTGAAAAAAATTTAAGTGCTTTGGGTTACAAATAATCCTTTTAAGGAAGCTTTAAAATGCCTAATGAAATTCCATCCAAATCTGCACTCTTTAATATTTAATAAAAATATTCAATACTACATTTACACATCTGAAGAATCCACAAAATTTTAATAAATCAGAAGATGGATTCAGAAGGCTTGCATCTTACATTATGCAGTGAAGTTATTAGAGTTTCAGTCATTATTTAGCCAAGAGATTTACAATTATTTCTGAGGAGATTTTGAAGTGTTTGAGAATCAGCAATTAAACATTTTTTTCCTTATTAAACAAACTTGGCTGATCTCAAATACAAAGATTATAGGTTATCTCAAAACTGGGGAAAAAAGGCTGAAGCTCACAGGTCTAACAGATATATAAATTTCTCAAATTTAAAACTACAGGATGAAAATCCCTTCATTTTAACAAAACTGTAAAAATTCATAAGCAGGATATCTAAAACCAAATATTTTGTCAATTTTTAGAAAGCTTACATCCAGGTCCCATCCACACAGCATCAAACTGACCTGGTTTTAGTACATTTAGGTTGGATTGGTCACAATTTCTTAACAGGTGTGAAAAAAGCAAACAGGTTGGTAAAATAGCCTTAGTAAATGAGCCAAAAGAAAACATAGTAGACCAAAGCAGTTAATATACAAGAGACTCAGTTACTAGATTTTCTGATTTCTATGCAGCATTGCAAAATTTCTGGATTTGAGAATTGGTGCCCAGCTTTTTTTGTGTTTAATGAATGAATATCATATCACTGGAATTACCAGCTTATGACACCAGCATGTATCCTAGGCAAGTATAATATGACCCGTCCTAGCACACTTTCATTATTATAAAACCAAAAAAAAATCTGATAGTTGTTTTGTCTCAAGATTCCATCATTCAGATGTTAGAAATTTTTCAATTAGCATATACTTAAACTAGCATTACATGAAAATCTGATTTAAATTATAGGACTGTCCTGTAACAGTTAGGATTCTGTTTATCATTTACATTCAGATCTCTACAGCACCATTTCGAATTTTGAGCCATTCTGTAACTTATATGGAGAGTAAGATACAGATTCAAATCTTCTACATTATATATTTGTTTTAGGTTTTTAACAATTTCCAGCAGTCCCAGTTCTAATATTTTAGTTTTAAAAACATAAAAATAAAAAGAGCAAGAAACGCCCAGGCAGACTCCATGGTCTTACCCAGAAATGGAAAAAATATAGACTATAGTATCAAAGTCTTGTGAAAGCTACTTAAGATTATTAAATTGAATTCATAGAAAAAATCTATCCTGCTTCTTCTTTACATACAATGAATGGATTACTTAACATAAAAGGTCATTCACGAGCTCTAGGACTCTTCGTCAAAGCATTTAAATGACCTTAAGGGCTCAAAGACATACTGCAAACTGATTTCTTGAGTTTTGATGATGTGAATGTGCCATTCTGTGCTGTAAGACAATACCCTAATTTTATATTGAATAAACTTTTCTCAATAATTAAGAAACTTATTTGAAAACATGATACATAAAATGGCTATTTCACTCTACTGTGAAATCATTGCAGGTGCATCTCATTTGTGTATATTTAGATATATGATAAATTTGGGAAAATATTAGCTATATAAGCAGTTTCATTAAGCCTAAACCAAAAGAAATTATCATTCAGTTAATTGGAAATTCACTGGAAATTCAGATTTACAATTTACCTTATGTACTGGTTAAAAAATATTTATTGTTGGTTACTAGCCACTAATTTCTACCTCTGTTCTCCCCACTTTCCAACCCTCATGCACCCCTCCCACTCCCCCCACCATTATTGATGAAATTATCTTCAAAATATTTAGCTACTTGGCTAAAATAATCTAGGCCATAGTTAACACCTTAAAAGTTAGCTCTTCCAAATTTTCCAAAACCCATGTATTTGATCAAAACTGGGAAAAAAAAAAAAAAAAAAAATCCATGTATTTTTCAATAAACAATTTCCTGCAGCTTTTGCTTAGGATATATTGCAAAAAGTTTAATTCTATGAAAATTTTCATGGAAGAATATATCAAAACTATTGCAGAAGATTCATCTAGAAATCATTCCTTTTAGCTCTTCTTTTATATTTGTTATTATTTGCACAATCATCTTTTGCTCCTCTTTAAACAAAATTAGTTTGAAATGTCATATGAAAACAGAAAAATTCTATCTCTAAAAATTAAAGAATGCTGGTGCATTCAGCAAATATTCATAACATTTCAGAAAGAATTGTGCTAACAATTAATTTCAAGAAGAAAATAAATGGGTTTAAATTTACCTATTTTTCTTATTCAAGGTCTCATTTACGACCTCAGCTGAAGGTATTTAAAAGGTATTGCACAAAATGGCTGTTGCAGTCAGTAAGACCTGTACCTTCTGCAATTATGCTTATATGCTCTTTTTACCTACGCATTTAATAAAGAATGTTCATAGTGAAATTCTTATAAAAGATATTATGTTTGAAAGTTAAAGGTAGATTACTGAATGAACATAGTACTTATTTTGTTAGACTTTGTCTATTAAAAGAAAAAATCCCCAGATTATATGCATCAGATGTTAGGTGACTAACACTTACATAGATTTTTAATTGTTGTATTGTTCCACTGTTATAATTTTTTACAAATATAATGTTTTATTATTTATAAGCATAGCATGGATCATTGCATACAGTTGCATATCTCAATTTTAATTGAAATAAAGTGAATGCAATTTAAGTTTATTTGATTCCATACTGATGACACACTGCTCAAAAGTGGGGAAATACAGTAAAAAATATATTTCGAAGTTTAAAGCAAAAGTACTGTTAAAAAAACCCAAATCAACAAAACCTCTCAAAAAAAATAAAAAAAGTACATGATTACACTATTGCATTTGCACCACAAGAGCATTTGCTAAACAGCACTACTATTCCCTTTAGAATTTTGTATCAAAACAAAGAATAAAGAAAATTATGGAGGAAAAGAGTGGCAAATTAGAAACAGAACCAGAAGCTCTGTTTCACAGGCCATTGATGATCACTTTTCTATTTTATGTGTCAGGTTTAAATTTCCCCGTGGCAGCAATTTAAATCCTTTTTTCTTTCCTGAGGCTGCTTAAAATTTAATTTAGCTCAGGCAGAGTGTCTATGTTTTATAATAGGAATATAGAAAACTCTTCTAATTTGGGGGCTGACCCTTTTAACAGATTATAGAAATTTAAACATAATTAATCAGCTTTATTCATAGAGTTACATGGGCTTTCCACAATTTACTCATGTAAATTTCTTTGCTTAAGTTACAGTAGACTACACTAGAGAAGAGTATTTGAAGGCAGATATTCACAAGTCACGCATTCATGGGAAGCATACACAGTAGAGGAGCCATTTGCATATACATCCACACACGAACACAGATACACATACATAAATCAATCTGCTTCTCTTCAAAAGTTTCACTAGTCATCGTCACCTCACATTAATTCCTTCACAAACAATGTCCTGGGTTCGGCAGTCGCAGTCATTTTTCTCCTCCTTGGTAGCCGGTGTGGAGCTGTGTTCTTTTTTTCTTTGGACTTTCGGCAAGCAGTGTTGATAACACCAATGTTTTAGTTACTGCTTAGTACATTTTGGTCTGGCCAAGGACTTTCTGAGTCTCATG
>JAOEHY010012811.1:11673-36786 GCA_025447955.1 Psilopsiagon aurifrons
CATCCCTCCAGGAGCAGAGGGAAGAAAAAGGGAGAAGTGAGTGAACAAACTGCGTGGCTGATTTATGGCTTAAACCATGACAAACAACTTTCTGGATTATTTTTTCTGTATTTTTAGGTAAGGCTTAGAAATGGATTCTCTCTTCCAGAAATTACCACATGGTACAGTCCTTTCATCCTTCTCTCCTGGCTTAAAATATTACACTCCTCAACATGAAATGGTTCTAAAGTCAGATATTAGGATTACAGTTGCTGGTTAGAGTCACTGGGTGTTAGAAGCAAACACCAAATTTTAGAAGAATAATATCACTGCAAAATCCTTAATTACATGCTTTGTTGTTTTCTTTATAGGTTACACCTGGTGAATATTCTAAGTGGCTTTGCTTAGTAGGAAGGATGGCATCATTTTTTGTAAATGATAGAGTTCAATCCAACAGACTTAAAAACTACATTTTTGAGAACTTCCATCAGATCAGTGGATGAACTTTTAAAAGGAGAAAACTTGATTCACTACTGGTATATCCACAGATTAATAGCTGCACAGAATTCAGGAAATATCAACAGCAGTGATGTTCCCTTAGCTTTTGTCATATTTATGTACACTTATTTAATTTCTTTGCCATGAAATTCTCTAGATTCTGAGAAAGAGTGGATATTTATCCACTTATATTATAATGTTTTAGACACACTCCACCCTCAAAAAAAAAAAGGTCAGTTCCCACCTCATTCTAGTTCCTAGAGCAAATTTTGTTTTCAGTTCTGCACTCTTCTCCTTCCTCCTTTTCCCTGTGCAAGAGTACACCTCCTTTTGAAGAGTACACCTCCGTGTGTTTTTTGAATGTATAAATACATGATATTGAAAATAAGATTAAAGAGGCTAAAGAAGAGAAGAACTATATTAAAATAGTGAAAAGCATGAGGAGATATTTTGGCTGCGGTTCTTTGGACTTTCTGAGGTCACTGAAGAGAAATCAGCTGAAATTATCAGAGTAAAAAAATACCCAGGAAATATTGTACAAAGGTGATGGGTGAATAAAAGATCACAGTAAAATTAGAAATTACTGCTAAGAGAAATAAGAGAAGTCAAGGGGATAATTAACTAAGAATTATTTCAGAGTAAAAGGACATTGCTCTATTGGTTCAAGTTCCATCTATTATTAAACAACATAGTTAAATCTATGTAATAGCATTAGGGCTGTTTTGTTTATGAGTTGATTCCAATCTACTTTGATGGCAAACAGCAGAAAATGCGTCATCCACAGTAACAACTAGGAAATAGGGTCCATTTCTATTGTGCCTGCTGCTTTTACCACGATTCATTTAATAGAACAAAGGGAAAGTGAGACACTAAAAAAAATAAATAATTAAAAAATTAAAAAATTAGTGAACATATGAAAGAGGGAAAAGCGTGTTTTCATTAGATCATCCCTATGAACAGCATAATCCATTTCTCTGCATAAGCCTATTGTAGTGGTGGGAGGGGAAAACGCCAACAGGACTGAAACTACCTATCATGATCCATCTCCATGATAGCACAGGGAGTAGAAGCATCTTAATTCAAATCCGGTCCACCTAATCTTGTATTAACTACTTTGTCCTGCTCTGTCTGTCTGTAGTGAAGGTCAGAACAAATGAGAGCTGACCAAAAATCCTACATCAACATGGTTGATCATAGTATCTTGTGCATACCATGCATGGCCATGGTATCTCAAGACCCGCATTCACACTTGGCAGCTTCGAAGGCAGACATCACTTACTTTCCTATTTTACTTTTGGAAGTATTGTCCAGTGATGTGAATATATCCCATAAAGAGAAAGATGAAACAAACTTGATAAATAGCTCTTTTCCATCCCTTAACAAAATATGCCTGAGGCAAGAGTACAATCTTAGCAAAAACACATACATTAAAAAAAAAAAAAAAAAAACATACAGCCTGACATCATAAATTGCCTGGGAAAGGAAATCTGTCTGTTTCTCAGAATCTAATGCTAATGGTGGTTCATTCTCTGTCAATGCCTACAGAAATAGTACATAATAAATGGACATTTAAGAGGGTGCAGCTTAGTTATAAGCTTCACTAAGGCTCTTCATAAACACTTAACATTGCTACCATATTTTATCTAACTCTCCTTATGCTTCTATGTGTTTTCAGCAAAAAATTTTAAAAATCCTCTTTCAATACATGGAAACATTACTATGACAGAGAATCTTTATAAAACCAGCACCAAAACATATGGTCATTGCAGGTCATTATAGAACCACTAAGAAGATATGTTTAACTAGATCCAATTGTTATTATCATGAAAACAGCAAATGGATTGAGAATTAGCGATTTAATTATTTAACTGAAATATAAACTCTGTTGTCATATACTCTTCTTTAACCCTGTTGCAAGTTTCCTTCAACCAAGAAACCAATTATCATGCTACTGAGGGAAATGTTTTTTAGTTTGAAAACAAAAAATGTTAATGAAACCTGTTCATTCTCGTACTCATCTATTAACTGGTTTTTGCCTACTTCATTTTGCACTGACAACATGATAGGGCATTTGCTTTTTCTAGAACACTTTTCAAGATTATGTATCCCAGTACAATCCCAAACTGGCACAAAGAGATAACCTTTTGATATTTCCTCACTTCCCACATCTTCATTGCAACAATCCTAAATGATTACTATGATATAGCACTGGAGGTGCTAAAATGAAGATGAGCTTCATTTTAACCATTTCACAATAAAATACCCTGACTTTATTATCACAGTTTTCAAATAAAATGCACATAATTGGACTATGGCTACTTCTTTTATATTTAGATTATGAAAGTCTAAAATAATCAAGTGAAAAAATCTGATACTGGAGAGTGAATATTTGAAGAATATATTTAATGCAATTTCTATGACAACATTGTTTATTTGCAATAATTTGCAATGACTTCAAGAATTTTAATCAAGATTAAAAAAATGCCTAGCATATTTATGAGTTCATCTTAACACTCACTAACAATTTTTGTTCTTTGATTTGGACCAAGTTTTTCAAAGCTGACTCATACTGTTAAGCTTTTAAATAAAGATTTGGGATTTCATGAATTTCAGAGTCTGACAATATGGTGGCTTTGAATTGGATGCTCAGCATGGTAAAAGATCAAGACTGGTGCAGAAAACTTAAGACCATGATCAAGAAGAGATTCACAAACGCATTTAACAGTGAGTATTATCATAATGCATCAATTTCAACGCATGCCATGAAGCTGTAGGAACAAAGACCAAAATAAAACTATTGAAAGTCTTAAAAAAAGGGAAAAAAAATCCAAGACAGATTGCAAATTACAAATACGCAGTATTAATAGAATCATAGAACAGTTAGGGTTGGAAAGACCTTAAGAACATTCCAACCCCCCTGACATGGGCAGGTACACCTCACACTAAACCATGTCACCTAAAGCTCTGTCTAACCTGGTCTTGAACATCACCAGGGATGGAGAACTCACAACTTCCATGGGCAACCCATTCTATTGCCTCACCACCCTTACAGTAAAGAATTTCTTCTTTATACCCAATCTAAACTTCCCCTGTTTGTTTGAACCCGTTACCCTTTGTCCTATCACTACAGCCCCTAATGAAAAGTCCCTCCCCAGCATCCCTATAGCCCCCTTCAGGTAATGGATATAAAGTATAAATTTTTTACTAGAATATATATTTTAAGTAAATGTCCCAATGTTTTAGAGATCAGGGATTTTGCTTATATTACTAACATTTTAGCAACCTTTCAAAGTGAAAAAATAGATATATCTACCCATGCTTGCTGTGACCAGAGGACTGATAATTAGAAAAGAGTTAAACCGCATTGATGTATACAAAGGTATACATCAGTATTTTTGATAAAGTGTATTTGAGCCCAGATTTACACTTGCTGATGTTATCACATCAGTGGCGACATGGATGCTTCAGCAGGATACATATGAGACATTAATTAGAAAATTAAAAACTAACTGCCTAAAATAAGAACACACAGTGCAAAAAGTCCTTGTTGCTGGAAAACAATTTGAGCTACTGAAAATCTTTCAAGTAGAGAAGTTGCTTCCAGTTACAGAAAGTAATATATTCTACATCATAACCTCAGTGCAGCTATGTTGAAAATTTGATAGTACATTGCACAGATATCCACAAGATGTGCAAGTCTAACAGCATGGTAATTCAGCCATGCCAGGGAGGCTCCTGCCTATGGAAGAACAGACTATGCGCAGCATGTTGCCAAATCGGGTTCTATGTCATTCACACTTTTCAGGGTCTGAGAATCTTGCAAGATCTTTTGCCAGCAAGCCACCATGCACATTGAGTTTGCTTGATATCTGTCCCTTTCAGCACCTGAGTCACATCTTCCCCTTTTTCAGCTTCAGTTTGTCATCTCTATTAGAGATGTTGGACACTGATTTTTCTGTTAGAAGCTATATCGCAGTTTTGGGATTATCATGATATAATCCACAAAAAGTGAACAGATTGAAGACAGAATCCACACATATGCTGCATAGCAGTCTTCTGACTCAGCAGAGCAGGAGTTATCTGATACCATATAGAAATTATAATTTTCTTAAATTGTCTAGATAGCTGAGACAGGATAAAATCAAGCCATGGCTCCATACTTCTCCAAATTATGCAATAAATTACTACCTACATTGCAAAATGCAGCTCGGTTTTGAGTCATCATTTCTCAGGAAGTGGTGGAGTTTCTAGTAGTTTCATGAGAGAGGCCTCCTCTGGACTTGAAAGCCTTTTGCCAGCCGTGGATTTTCTCAAATTGTTTACAAACAGACCAGGCATCTTCATATTCTGTCATTCCTCTCAGTAGTTTAAAAAGTACCCAGAAATATTATTCCAGCAATTCATAAGTACACTGATATAGCATGCATTAAAAAAAAAAGAAAATCTAACTAAACATAATCATACTGTAAACATTAGCAGATTTCGAACTTCAGAGATGAAATATGTTGTTTCTTTTTCCATTCAACTTTTTCTAAACTGCACAGAGTCACCTTTCCCTGTCTTTCTCCCTCCCTCCATCAGACAGCCAGCACCATTGACAGGAAATCAACATTTACAGAGACAACCTGGACACATTTGCATTGCAATAGTTAATCAATTCATTTCTGAGGAATGCTATCCATGTAATATAAACAAATTTTGTAGGAGAATAAAATAATTCTTGATTTGGTATTATCCATGAAAATAAGTTCAGACTAAGCTTAAAAATGAAATAAAAACCATTTGTAATTTAGAGTGTCTTTTGTGCATTTCTACAATATCCTAGTTGTATGATTCACTTCGAACCAGGATTAAGAAATTTATATTGCTTAACTGTAAAAGGTATTACTAAACTCTGCTCTATATTGACATTCATTTTGCAATTCATTTTAAAAATGAAAGGCAAAACAAGAAAGAAAAAGTAAACACAGAAAAAGAGAAAAAAAATTTGCTAGAATGTAGATTTACAATCTTTTCAAACTCCAGGGAATTCATGCTATGTAGAGATCTGAATGGCCTCCATTCTGCTATCCAGCAAATCTGAAGGTAGGCTCAATTGCAGCTAGTGATTGTCACCACCAGGCTTCCCATTGTACACGTTCTCACAAGACCTTCAGGTGGAAAGGCTTCAATACAGGATCAGTCATGAAACATGCATAAGACATGTTGCAGTTTTTTGGACAAACTCTAACCTTTAGCACTAGAATAATGAAATGTAAGTAAAATATAAAAATCAGTGTAAAAATATTTTCCACCAAAGGGTCAGTTTCCAAGCTCTTTTTCACAAAATTCCAGCTGAAAGCTGGGCATTGTTCATGATTGTAAGGCAAATCTTTGACTCACTTTGAATGAACAGGTTTTATTCATGAAAAGCAACTTTATCTGCATACCGATGGTGAAACTAGGTAAATGCAAACTTGTCAGCCAGTCCTCTGTTCCTTTGTGCACTACAATCAGTGCTGTTTATTCACTCTCATATTTCTGTTTAAGATAAATTCTGAGTCACTTGGGGTCTAGAAATGTCTTAGTAAGTACTAGTGCTTTGTATTTAACATTACATATTGCAACTTAATAGTTGTCAGATCATTGTTGATTATCGGAACATGGTAATTATTAGCTTTATTCTTGACAGTGTAAAAATGCATAAGAAGGGACTGAACCTTATAAAAAAGTTTATGAAACAACTGTAGAGAATAAAGAAAATACTTTTGCAAGGAAAATTAAGCAATAACAAGTCATATGCATATTTGTGTCTCATGTTATCACCTGGTGAGGAACCTTTTCTCTCCTTGGTAGTTCAGAGCTGCTGCTCCATGTCAGACCTTGTGACCTCCCAGTAGAGGTTAAGTATGTGCTTTCAGCAGAAATGGTCAGGCACCTATCAAGTTATTTCACATGTATCACTTGAAAAGCTAAAGAGAAGTTGTATTTTCTTATTATTATTGATTCTAGAGGATTTAAAAATCTGTTGGATTCTTTTGGCGAGATGCATGCTGTTTACTATGAATACTAAGGAATGCAAACTTAACATTTAATGCTTTTGCTAATATCAAATGACACATCTATGTTTGGCATTTAAATGAACTAATGTGCTACACGCATTTTTCTGCCTGGGAACTTTCTTTTAAAACTCAAACAAATATTGGAAGTTCTTCTACCTTCTGTCATGCAAGTATTCCTCTCAGCTCATACATGACTTCACAATATTGGAAAGTAAAAACCATATAAACAAAAAGCTAAGATGAATTAAAAAAAAGTAAAAGAAAAAAAAAAAGATACTGAAGGCATAAAGTAGCCTCAGTATAATTAAACTACATGGACATGAAAAAGCACTTAGGAATGATGCTGAGATACAGTAGAGCATTTCAGAACTTGTTTGCTTTTGTTGTATCATGAAAAACATCAAGATGCCAAGAACTTTTTCAGATTTCTATGAAAAGCTGTACAAGTATGCTGATAATAAATCAGACTACAGAAGATGTCAGAGGCCAAAATTTCACATTAGTTCACACCATGCCTTCTACAGCCAATACAAAGTTATTCCCCAGCAAGAAAACCTTTCCCTCGACCAGTTTTCAAAGATTCAAACTGAGGGGCTTCCATCCCTTCTCTCTAGAGACTGTTCTACAATTCTAATAGATCTCACTATTAGATACATTTTCCTGGTAATAAGACTAAATTTTCCTTTGCTCAATTTCATCCCTGCAAAATGCATCCCTTGGTTGCAGTATGAAACACTTCCTGGCTCAAACTAACCATGTGTCTTTTTGCTTCTACAGAGCAGCATAACCTGCAGTGCTCTGGTTTTCACTGTATTTTTAAAGATTTTAAATGCTAGAAAAGTCACCATTTTAGTACATAAGACATTTTTTTCCCCTTCTTACCTTTTCGTAAGTCGGACTTCCACTTCCTCCAGTTCCCAAGCACTGAAATTTAGAAAACTGGCACCTTTATGTGTTGTTAATATCTTGAGTTCTGTCTGCCTGGATTTTCACAAACAGTTCACCAGTTACAGAAGAGCTTAGAATATTTCAGTCCTATGTGAGTGAGTAGTTTAATATCTTTAAACATATAATTTCATAGCCTACTTTCCTATACCAAATGGACTCAGACATATCTAGTATGTACAGGTACATTCAAGAAGATTTTCTTCATTTACATTTTAAATAATTAAATACTATATTTATGTTGTGTAAAACATTTTTCTTGTTAAAAAAGAAGAAAAATTACAAATAAAGGGAAAAAAGAGATGTAAGAAATATATTAGTTATTCATCTCTCAAATCTATAAAAAATTTAGCTCTCAAATTTTCACATAGATTTTACTTCTATATTATTTAATACTTACCACTAAGTGCTATGTCTATCATGATTCTGTTCCTCTCAATATCATGAGTTGAACGACATTAATCCTGTGGCCCTCTATCAAGCAGGCACTAGAAAGATGGATAGTTATTCCTGGTTTGAGAGTGTATAACATTGTACACACAGCAGTGTTTCAATGGGAATTTTTCAAGATGCTTTCATGTCTATACAAGTCTTCATATGCATCTCAAACACTGACAGAGATGTTCACTGTCTGGTGGTTCAATATTAATCAAGGTGTAGCATCTTAGGACCCTCAAGTATCTGGAAGCTTGAGAAGATCAGTAAGAAGAGATGGATCCCCTAAAATTTTACAGGAAGTGACTTTGTCTCAGTAGAATATGAATTCCAGTGTTCATTGCTGAGAAATGAGTCATGAAAGAGTACAAGATGAAATGGATGGCATACACCAGAAGTTCTTGAAAAGACGTACTCATCCGCAAGGCATATAGGTTCAGTTTATCAGCGCAACATTTGACCAAGAGAACAGCTGTCCTGCTTTGGCCCCAGTTTGGTTTGAAATCAGGGTCAAGTGAACTTGTTTTGCTAACACAAGAACTGACTTGAACTTTCACCAGGCATGAACTATGTAAATATTTCAGGGCAGCATGAAAAATGTAAAAATCTGCAGAAATGTGCAGGCATGTAATGCTTGATTCTGCCATCCTTACTCACATCAAGTAGTCTCTTACTCTTTGAGTAGTCCCACAGAACGTATATATTTACCCAGGGAATAAGAGAGCTGCATAATATAATGGTACAGGACAGCACTGGTTTTGCCAGCTTCTTTCCTCAGTGGTTGGTGAGCAAGATGTCTCACATACCAGACCTGACAGTAATGCACAATAAAATGCCTAGAGAGAGGTAGTTACCTCTATGTAAAAGCAATTTCTGAACTAGGCCCTTTTCTAATCTCTGCTTTAAGTACAGTACTTAGTCGCAATCTGAATACATTTTTTCCAAGTTAAAATCTCCTTTTGACACTGCATCTGTCACACAGCCAACACATCTGACCCAGATGTACTGAGTAAGCCCCACAGATTGTTTGTTAGACAAATTCTGGAACCTAATATTTAGGCCTTTTATTTAATTGGTATGCAAATGAAGAAACAAGACAGCGTTTGTGCTTGATACAGTTGTCACTTCAAATCCTGGTAACATTCATTATCATGCTTACAGATGTTTTTTTTGCACCTAACATCTGCCAATACTACCTAAACCACAGGAAGTTGACAAACCTGTGCAAACTTCCTCTCAGTCTCCCTCTCACTTTCTGTTATCTGTTCCATGCACACTAATTTTGTTCATATGAGGCCTCTGCTCGCCAGAATTATGCCTGCTTTCTAACACCTCTGCCTCCAGAGCTTTGAATTTGAAACTGAACAGACACAGAGCCAATTTATCATAGGATGACATGTGTCATGTTCATGGTATAACCAAAGGGACCTACTATATGCACTGTATTTAGCCTTTTGTTGTCAACACGGACAAAGACAATACTGACAATAGATGGCTATTAAATTTTTACACAAACAATACATACACTTAACAGTTGTTTTGTAGAGTTGTTTTTTTAAACGTTGTACTAGCTTATTTTGTTAATGCCAGATTTTCTTTGTCAGACAATTATCTGTAATTCAGGCATACAGCGTATTAAAATATGTGAACACTAATACCATGCTTTAGCAGTAGTATTCAAAAAAGCAACATAAAAACCATCAAATACTTACTCTTTCAAAAAGTAAGAAATCATAATCAGGTTTAATGACAGCTTACACATGTTTATATATACTAATGTTGTTTGTAGCTAAATTTATACCTGACTGTTCATAATGTGTTTTCAGAATAGACATATAAATATGTGTATGTTTATAAATATGTGTGTGTGTATGAGTGTGTTTGCATATATATGTATATATAACACACAGTTTGCAACAAATGAAGATGCTGACAAAATTAGTAGCCTGACTACTGAGAAAAGTATTAAGTATCTTAAAATATTGAGACTTCTATCAGAAACTTAGGTCCAGAGATTTCATTTCCAGAGATCAAGAATGTAAAAATTCCTGTAATTTACCTGTCATCTACAAACTCTGAGCCACCCCGGGACAGTAAAATCCCTGGAACCTTTCAGCTGATTTTCGGATACATACCCTCACACCTCATTCACCTGAGGAAAATCACAGAGGTTCTGCTGTCTCCTGCTGAGGAAAATTCAGGAACAAGCAATAGTTTTACTTTTTCATTGCAATGACAATCTTTCAACGTGACTTTATTTTGAATAGTATCTTTCCTAAAAAATCTTTCTAGTTAAATCTGCTGATTGATCAACACAATAAGAGCAAAGTCAGTTTGGGGAATTGACAACACAGAGCTATTCACAGGACAGAAGCTGAGGGCTTTGTTTCAGCAGCAGGTAAGATTTAAGTAGAGACTACACCTCAACAACCTAAATGAAAAGGCAGAAGACCCATTTCTGCAAATGTATTTCTCACTCAGTAAAACTGAAGATATTGCTTATTCTATTGTATTTCATATTGTAGGATTCATATGAGCTAGTTAGTCTGACTTTTTAGGTTATCAGAATTCATCAAGTTTATTCAGTATTACTTTTCCTTCTGTATTGGATGAATGAATCTGTTTGAACCTGGGTTTAGCACATAATATACAGTGAATAATGGCCAAACATATTATATGTCATGCTACATAATTTTAGTTATACAACTTCCAAATTTGCAAGAAATTGGATTTGAACTTTATCACAGAATGCAAATGATTTCATGATAGAACAAATTCTGCATAAGCATTTGAATATATGGTGTGATTTGCACTATTACAATTTTAATACAAATGAGAAATGAAAAAGGAGAGAATCTTCCTCCATGCACATAAGTAGTAAGAGATAATCTACTACTGCTGCTCTTCAACTGAGTAGTCTGTGGGTTTCCCATTTTTTTTATTCACCAGTATAAAAAGCATGATTTTTCTACTGAATATGAGGGATAGAAAAGAGTTAGTTAAAGTCTTCAAAAAGCCAAGGCAGGTCCAAATTGTCTTTTAGGTGAAGTAAACGATGAAGGACTAATCTTATTTGGTATCATTCAGTTCCTCTATTCCCAGTAATGTAAAACCATACTAGAAAAAGATAACAGTGGGGGAAAAAAGAGGAAAGTAAAATAATGGCTAAAACCAGGAAAACGTAAACAAGAAATAAACCAAGTAATCCCCATTCTTCGCAATAGTATCTCTTCTGGAGAAATAAAAAGAAAGTTAGGCAATACATTCTTGCTGTAAATTAGCATAAAAGATAATCAGAACTAGGCATATCATGCATTTTGTTTTGTTTTATTTTTAAACAATTGGAGGAAGAAAAAACTTGGATTTAGCAGAGAATTTGCAACTGAAAATTTTCTGACAGCACTGCCTCTGCCCATCTGTGCAAAGATTTTTAGTAACACAAACATAGCAGTGATGAAGAGCATAACATGAAATACCATGTATTTAGCTCATTTCAAGACACTAGCTAAAGAGCATGGCTCAAAAATCACAAAATGACCGTGTAAATTTTCCAGCATAAATATTCCAGCGGATAGCTGTTAATTGTCAAAATATTCACGGGTCAATTCTCGCAATCATATACTTGAGAGTTTCAAGGAGAGTTTCATTTTTATTTTAAGGCAGGAACACTAACAGTAAATGTGTGTGTATGGGGGGAGTTTTCCCTACTCACCCCACACAATCTTCCTCCTTACTCTTTTCTCAATTCCATGAATGTACTTCTTTATATATAAGAAATAGCTTGGAACAGCTTGATGGTGTTTATGTTGTATGCCCAAGAAACTATTGATTTTATGGGATTAACTACTGGAGCAATGACAATGAGATAGAAAAGGCAAACATCATCAGGTAGAAATAGGTCAAATGACTACAAAGTAGAATGTCTTCATCTGACTTGTAAAAAAAGCAATATAATTTGGTTCTATTTTACAATGAATACAGAAATACATAAAACCATGATGGAAGTGACTTCACGTGAACAGTTTATAGCTCAAATGATTCAAAGGTCCTTTGAATTTGCTATAGCTATCTTTTATGACATATGACCATGGTTATTTCCTGGCCAGTGTCTTATAATTGAGTAAAGTACAAGTTTTTGTTCAGTTTCTAATGTTCTAAACTATACATTTGAAAAAAATAGTAAATCACACAACACTTCAGTTTCACTTAGAAACACCTATAACAACAGCACACTTATTTCACAGCTCTGGGATAATGGGAAGTTTATTTCCCGTTACACAAGTAATACAGTATACAAGTGTACAATAAAATTTTTCCTATGATCAGATATAACAGGTACAAGACTATAATCTACATCCATGAAACTATACTGCAAAATTTCTTGAAGAATGAGTGAATATTCTTTAATCCCTTATCTCTGATAATAGGGCAATAAAAAAAAAAAAAAAAAAAAAAAGCAATTGTGAGCAAAAGAAGACAAAAACATGCTAGAATCATTAACGGACAAAGTTCCACTTGCTTACATGTATAACCAATGCTGCTGAATTACAGTCTCAAACATCAGGGTCTGCTAATGCGTTCAGGAGTCTCCTATCCAGCATGTGTCTCTGACCCCAGCCTTGCTCAGTGAAGGGCTTGGACCTCAGTGAGGGAGCTTATAGGCTTTGACAGGCTTCCAAAAGAAGATCTCCTATATTTCTTGAAGGTCATCCCTACTCAGTAGTAGCATATATGAGTAATAAACCAAAGACACTTGCAGGACATTAAAGAAAACAAAGTTCCTTGCCAAAGACTCTCTCAGACTGGAATGTAAGTCAACATAATGGCCCACAGTAAGAGAATCATACCCAGGATGATCTAAAATCTTTGACTCCTCTTGCCTTCAGAGATGGCTTCAGTCCAGAGTCATGGTACAAAGATGAGCTCTAAATAAAGTCTGGTAAGGAATGAATCATAAAATCACAGGCTGGTTTGGGCAGGAAGGAACCTTAAAGCCCACCCAGTTCCAAGCCCTGCCATGGGCAGGGACACCTTCTGCTAGACCATGCTGCTCAAGGACCCATCCAGCCTGGCCTTGAGCACTGCCAGGGACAGGGCAGCCACAGCTTCTCTGGGAAGCCTGTGCCAGGGCCTCACCACCCTCACAGGGAAGAACTGCCCAAGATCTCATCTCAGTCTCCCCTTTGTCAGGTTAAAGCCATTCCCCCTTCTCCTGTCCCTACATGCCCTTGTCCAAAACCCCTCTCTAGGTTTTCTGTAGCCCTTTTAGGCACTGGCAGCTGCTCCAAGGTCTCCCTCCCCTTAAGGAACCTTCTCTTGTTCGGGCTGAAAGAGCCCGTCTCTCTCAGCCTGGTTCTTGAGCAGAGTTGCTCCAGCCCTCACAGCATGTCCATGTCTCCCTCTGGACTCACTCCAACAGCCTCACATCCCTCTTGTGGTGTTGCCCCAGACCTGGACACAGGACTGCAGCGGGTTCTCCGCAGAGTGCAGCAGAGGTGAAGAGTTCCTGTCCTCGACCTGCTGCTCATGCTCTGGGGATGCAGCCCAGCACACGGGGGAGGGTAGTGGTTCTGGGTTGCAGGTGGGCATTGCCACTGCACTGCAACCCCTCCGGTGCCAGTGCCAGACCTGAGCATTTGCTTTCATTGTCCATTTATGGTTGGATGTTAACTCCCATGAACATGGAACATGTTTGCCCTTCATCACTGCCCTAGCCAAGTCATGTTATGGAAGCTGAGTTCTAGCATATGTTTCTTAGTCTTCTATCAGACTTCCTTAACAGGTCTGGAATCCTTCTTTTGGTTTCTCTCATAATAATTTGTATTTCATGGCTAACTGTACAGTGAAAGAAGGTTAGAAAAAGAGTTAACCTCACTAGGATTAAACCAGAAAAAAAGAAACAAACAACAAAAAAATTGAGCGGCAATTCTCTTTCTAGGGGGGTAAAGGTTAGGTTTGTTAACAAGGATCTTGCCGGTGACCCTTCAAGCCCTCTCCTGTTCATCAGTGAGAAAAGCATTTTGACTTTTAAGAAGCCCTGAAAGGGCAAATTGTATCAGATAATG
This sequence comes from Psilopsiagon aurifrons, assembly GCA_025447955.1. Classification (NCBI taxonomy): domain Eukaryota; kingdom Metazoa; phylum Chordata; class Aves; order Psittaciformes; family Psittacidae; genus Psilopsiagon; species Psilopsiagon aurifrons. The sequence continues at coordinate 25,637 of JAOEHY010012811.1, forward strand.
TGTCCAGGTAGATTTCAGTCATAGAGGAAAGAGAGAGCCTTCGAAGGAGATGGCTAATATTTGAATGAGATATTTACAATTGCAGCTGATAGTATCTATCAGCTACATCTAATTTGTATTGCTATCATATAATTTATTTGGCTAAGAAGATCTATAAAATATTTATCTATTTGTGTACCTGGTAGTTGCTGATAAACAGAGGAAACATGGGATTCCTTCGATATCGCATACCGTTCAGCTCACAGAAAATGTGGTGGTTTATGTCAACTACCTAATTGTTGGAAGAGGAGAAAAAATTGGCCTAATGTAAATATTTTAGAAAAGCTGTTGAAGAAGTTAACTAGAGAAAATCACCAATCCTTAAGGTTAAGCGTTACCAATTTTGAAGAAAGCTTACAATCGCCATAAGGAAGAGATGAAGTCAAAGTTAGAAACAGTTGTGTTTCTTATCACCTTGCCTATATTATTAATAGGCTACAATTGAAACTAGTGAGTATCTTTCATTTCTGGGAATTAGGCTTAGGCTGATACTGTTATTCATACATAGACTGGGCTTGGCTTTGGTTTCCCAAGTCGCAGATTCTCAACCTATTTTCCTGTTTCCTTTGTTTCACGATAAATCATAAAGCAGCTGGGACAAGGTGGAGGGTAACAGGTGCTGGCCAGGTTTATTTGTTGAAACAAGATTCTTTGTGCTCAACAGGGTGCTAAGAAATTTCCCAGCACACTATAGCATGAAGAAAGCTAACAAAGAAGCATACTTGCCATCCACTAGGTAATGAGCAAAGCAGTACATTTTTTACTTTGAGGTATGCCTTTGTCACTTAAAAATGTCATTTTTCTGGCCACTGACAAAGCTACCGTTTTTTCCATACAGTGAAAGTCTTATAGCATTCTCTCTGTCTGACTTCACATATTAAAAAACAAACAAAGAAAAAAGGCAGAGAAACTTAGTGTTCTCTATTTGGCATAGGATGAGAGTGAACTGGATCTCCATTGTGTCTGAGAGATACCAGTTAGCATAGTAAAGATGACAAAGTTACTATTGACTTGTCAGATGTTAACTTTATTTTCTAAGACACGTTAGGAAACATTTCAGCTGCAAATGCACTAAAAAAACCAGGATTGTTCTGTGTGCTGCCGCACATGAGGACTGGGAGTTCTTATCCCTGTGCCTAATCTTAAAACAGTTAGTTTTCAGAGCTGCTGGTTGTAACCATATATATTAAATATTCTGTTTTGTCAAATATATGTGTATATACAGACACTGAAGTCCAGTCTCATCTGCGGACTAATTTTAGGTAGTTATAGAAAAGCAGAAGATAGACATCCACAGGTTTCAGACTGAGATCTGAGTTAGTTAATGACTATAGAAAGACTTCCTGCCTTGGAATACTACATTATGCACGCAACTATAGCTGAGTTTAACACAGATCTCCGAATAAAATTAATAAGGGAACAAGCATAATGAGGACATTCTCTCCACCCTCTGATAAAATACAAGCAGTGTTTCCATATCTACTAAGTCTTGCCTTTCTGATACAATTTCATCCCATCTTTCTTCACTGTTTGTTCTTTTCTTACAGGATTTAGAGTTAAGGACAGGGCAGCCTTTTACAGTTCTTGAAGATGATCTTCTGCTTTGCTTTCCCATCAGGGAACTGTCAGGTTAATTTCAAAGACCAGTTACATTTCAGCATTTATTTTTAATTGGTTTTTGGCAATATTGTAATTGGATTCTTCCTGCAGCAGCCAGAAGTGTCACAAGACTGGGCTCACTTTCTACTCTTTTTGCTTCTCCTGTGTGCCATCTCTTCTCTCCTTGACTCCCAGTCCTAAAATTTGATGATCTTTAACCTTTTAAGTGAACAATAACTGTTCCAACATTATACCTTACCTGTGCTGTCCTGGACATTAGATAAGTAGATCAAAAGGCCTAAGGAAGATCTCATGAATTCTCTCAGATAATAACACTCTCATTTGTAATTTCATTACTATATGTTCCAGAACTGTTTCATTACTATATGTTGCCAGCAACTGTTATCATATTCACCATAAAAAAAAATTAACATGGAGATTATTCGGTTTAGTTGTGCAGAAAATATAGGTTTTTCCTTTTTGATAATTACTGCTATAGAGATCATGTCATCAAACTCTTGTGACGGAGTTTTATTTGTGCAGCTAAAAGAAAGAAAAGCAAACCTTTAGTGATTTGTAAGCAAACCTTTAGTGATCTGAGAATAACTTCAATACTTTACTTACGCCCTAAGTGGTTTGAGCAGAACACAATCTCTGAATCCCTGAATTCAAAAAATCTAATACACAGCATTGTTTCCTATAACAGAAATGCCAATATACACATGCATACCCAGTGCTGAGCCAGTACATCAATAGCTTCTCAGTCATGTAGTTAGAGCAACTATTAAGAAGTAGCAGCTATTATGAAAAGGAGGCAAAATGCACTTTTTAACAATCTGTTGTGTAATGACATACTAGGAATAAAATACTGTACTATCAGACAATATCCAGGTCACTGGTTCTGACTGAAATCAGTTTCCTTTGATGAATAAAGTATTCATGCACTTTGTACTACGCATTTAGTTTCCTTTGTGATAATAAGAGACCTCTACCCAGATGTGTTCCATCATGTCTGGATATGAACTATTTCTTCTGCTAAGTTACTCTGGAAAAATGGGGGTTTAACTCTTTTCATATTAATGCAAACTAGTAATTAGACATGAAAGAACAGAATGAATAAAACTGTAGAGCTAATCAAGGGGTAAATAACACTGAAATGAATCCTTATAGTATTTTCCTGCAGAAAATCATCATTCAAATAGTTGAAATCTGGTTCTTCCTGCTCAACTGAGGAAACACAAATTAAATCATCAGTACTTTTATCATCTCTCAATGCTTACTGTCATTTCTTCAGAGCCTGTTGCACAAACAGATAATGCTTTATGCATAAGATGTTGGAAGTCAAGTTTTCTTCCCTGCAGAATGTCATCTAGTCATCATGCTGCCCTTGCTAGTCCCTTTTCTACTGGACCCTTACCTTCAATAAACAGGTTGAATTAACTGCTCCAACATTTGAAGCAGAATGCAGATAAACTTTTGAACCAGCCACAAACTGGGAGCTATTTCACAGTATGGGATCCCATTAAAGCATGACTTTGCACTATTGTCTTAAGCTTTCCCAGATGAAACAAAAATGGTAGTTAATCAATCAACCCTGTCGTAAAGAGCTAAAATGAGAGTACACAAATCCTAGCACACACATACACACACACACACACACACACACACACACACACACACACATCCAACCACTAACCTTTTTAAAGAAATTCAGCAACGTTTAAACCTAAAAATTGTGTCCACCCATAAACATTCAGGAGTCGTGTCTAGTGACCAGAAGAAGATGCAGAGAAAAAGAAAGACCAATACAGATTTGCTAAAAATTTGAGATAATCTAATATAGGAACTAGTTATCTGTTACAGGAGCTAAAAAAACCAGAAAACTTAAGAGAGGAGCCTTACTGAAGTAGTAGAGTAGCCATCACCGGTCAGCTACCACAGCATATCTTTCCTTTTAGCACTGAGATCTTGGAAACTTACCTGTGATAAGTCAGAAAGAACACTGAAGGTGACCCACAAACTCCACTGGCCATGACAAAATCCCGAAATTCACAGGGACAGTCAGACTCCTGCTTCTGCTGTCACATTATCTGCCATTTCCCCTTCCCATATCACTTCTTTTCATTTCTGACTTTGTAATCAAAATCCTCTTGAGCTGTTCTTCTGCAACAATTACAGTGCTCCTGAAAATGGAAAAGCATCTAAAAGTCTGAAGCTGGTCCAAAGACAACGTATCTGTTGAACACATAATAGAACTCATACACTTTCTTTGCCCTTCCAAAGGAACATGGTTGGAAATAAAAATGAATACTAAAACCCAAAGTTGTATCCTCTGTTTGAAGCTCTTTTCATTTTTAAGCGCATGTATTTTTTTCTCAGGCAAATAGTGAGAGACAGATAATGGCATCGGCAACCTCAGCCCTCCTCAACTCTGTTTTACTTATTAGAGGTACCAATTCCTGTCTCTTAATCTCATTCAAAAGGCTGTCAAATGGGAGGTATTTCTTCATAAAGAAACCTCTTGGAAAAAAATAAAATCCTGCAGCTAGAAATGTAATAAAGACCTTTACCTTTAAATATTGTAATAGTGCTTTACATTTTCGGTGACTGAGATATTTTAGGCATCTTTAATAAAACTCGTAAACCATATTTGGTTTTAAGATTATATTGGCCAGGCCATGCATATTGAAAGTCTTTAACTATACTACATCATGATGTCAAGAATTTTTACCTTGAGAGCCACTTATTCAAAATGAAATAATACTACATAACTGTTCTAGCACCATTGACAAGCATTTCCCTCCCATTCCCACACCTATGAATACTCATTTTCCTTTTGCTGCTCAAAGCTAACAAGCCTTTCTCCTAGTGTTTTCTGACTCATAGAGATTCATCATCTTGTGACGACTACATCTCTTCCCCTTGTCCTGGAAATCTGAAAATCTGAGGTTACTTCTGGGTGCACAGATGTAGAGAAGCAGAAAGCAAAATAGTAAGAAAATGCAATTGTCAGTGGAAAGAAGCTTCATAACAGTTCAGTCTGTGTTACTTTGCTTATACTTTAGCAGATCCCTGTGGCAGAGCTGAAAGCCCAGTCAGTTCCTGTAAAGGAGAAAGAGTGTTTTGGTCAAAAACTACCAGGTACAAACTTGGTTTGGAGAAATTTCAGGAAGGATGCCAGCCAACAGTGGTCAGTGTTAATATTCTTGATATGGGCTTACATTGCAAGATTGCTCTTGTTTTTACCAGTATAAGTTGTTGTATAAAGGTGTTCAGCACTTCATACAGTTAGTTTAAACATGTTTGCTTTGCTCAACTTTCATCTACAATTTGAAGATTCCACTGATAACGTTTCCATTGGAATTTATCAAAAAAAAAAAAAAAAAAAGGTAAATTTTGGTGCAGTTACATGTAAGTATGAAGAGAAATTTACGATGGAAGCTGAATATCAGCTTTAAATACAGACCTTGTTTTTTCCAATATGATAGTCAAAACCGAAAAGCCTGGTTTTAACATACCTTTAGAAACTTCACTGCCACATCCACTGAGAGAAAGATTGGGCCTGCACAAAGCTTATTATTGATGACGATTCCAGAGTCAATGGCAGGAGAGCAGGAAAGAAGATACAGCAGCTTCAGCTGCAGGATGAACCACAAGCTCCCTCTGCTAGTCTGAATTACAGACAAAACATTCTGTTCTAAGGTGGTCACATTTAATGAGGGAGACATTGAGGCTATGGAGTGACAGGCATTTCAACAGTCTTTTTACAGAAAGCAGAACAGCATTTCTAGCCCTGGAGTTTTAGTTGACATTTTTCATAGAATCATAAAATAGTTTGGGTTGAAAGAGACTTTAGAAGTCTGGAGTTCCAGCCCCTTGCCATAGGCAGGGACACCTTCCACTAGACCAGGTTGCTCAAAGCTCCATCCAACCTGGCCTTGATTTTTTTTTTTCATTATTCTATGAAGCAAATAGAAATGAGGAACACGGAAGAAAGAAAAGTCCCCAGCAAAGTTTTATTTTTCTTCTCTGCTGTGATTCAAGTTCAAAACAATACAGCCATCTTAAAAAATTCAATACATTTCCCTTCAGCTATCAGTCACAGGCCTTCACATTAAGGACAGAATCTTCACAGACTCCACAAACTCTTTAAGTACAAAATATTTGTGCAAGAAGTATAGTCAAACTTTTTCAGATCTTTCACTGCACTGAAATCAGCTCTTTTCTGAAACTACAGAAAAAAATTGCAAATCATATTTGTCACTGGATGTTATTCATTTGAATATTTATTTTTTTTTCCTTGAAGAGGAAATTGTCATTAAGGCCAAACATCTAATCATGTCTCTTTTTTCTGTTGAACAATCACGTAACCTTCCTCAGGCCATTGAGTTTTGGGAAGAGGAAAGCGATAACAGTCAAAAAACCTGAAGACTTCTAAGTTTACAGAAATTCAAGATGGATCATGGCAGTGTATGATCATGTGACAAATTTAAGGGAGGTGTTTCATGACTAGACAAATCAACCAAGAGGCTAAAGTAAGCAAAAGGACCATAGGGCTGAATAAAATTGTTAGGGAATCATAATGGACTTCTTAGGAGCATTGACTGTGTGACCTTGCATAACTTCTGTGTTCCTCTGTTTTACCCTGCAAAACAAAAACCAGTGAATTCTAAGATACATGAAAAGAATATAAGTCACTTTATGATTAATCAATTCCATTGTACAAAAGGAGAGAATGGTATGTTTTCAAGTTTACAATTGAGACTCCTAAAAGTACTAACAGATCACAGTGTCCTGTATATTTAGCATAAAATTGAATGATGACTTGGGAAAACAAATTCTATTTTCCCTTTTCTGTCAAGGTGACCCCATTGTGAAAATTTGGATTTTTTTCCATAATGATGTATTAGTATAAATACTAACATTTGAATAGCTCTGTACTTCCATCTCAACCTGTTGAAAGTTTAAGTATACTTGATAACTTCATTCCTTCCAGCTCTCCTCTATACATTGAAATCAGCTGTTTACTCAAATTCTGTGTAAGTTAAGCCTACTTACCATTTTATGTATCCTGCGGATTGACCCACACAAAGGAGAGAGATACAACTACAAATCTTTTTCTAATCTTCTTAATGTTCCTCTGAATCAGGTAGAGGTTTTGACAATTCATTTATTTAAAATGCAAACGTTCATTGCAGCTTTGAGATTGGTGAGCTACAAATGGGCAGTTAGTTGTGCCAGTTCAAATGACCATAAGGTATCATCTTTGATTCCTTTTTTTCCTAAGAGTTTATTACCTGATGTAATTGAGTAAACCATTGATATTGTTTGATATTGAACTTACATTCCACATTACAATGTGGGATAACTCCAGAAATTTTAGTGAAGTATTTTTAAGTTTATACCACTACAAATAAGACTAATATCTAGTTTTTGCTTTCATAAAAATCTTGCATACCATGTGGCTATCTTAAATTCTGAAGCAGAATCTTGTGTCCAAGTGTTATCCAGTTCTGAATTCTGCAGTAAGTGCAAACTCTATAATAACACTACAATAAAATTATGCTTTTCTCTGGATTAAATTTGAAATTCCATAATGCATTAAGTCCCTGCCCATGGCAGGGGGATCGGAACTAGATGATAGTAAGGTCCTTTCCAAACATAACTATTCTATGATTCTATGATTCTATAATATACCTGTAGAAAACATCAGATATTCTATCTGCTTGTGTAAATCTCCAGTAACCTAAAGTAAGATTCATAATTCTAAATTTAAACCCAGTATGTTTTTGAACACCTGAATGTTACCATCTCTTTAGAATAACAAAACTTTTTGCAATGGCAACAAAAAATCAGTGTGCCGGAGATGTATATTGAGATATGTACAGAAAAGTGAAATTTGAAGTGTTTTTTCCCTCCACAGGCATGAAACAGATTTGATCAGGGCTGTAAAGGGAATTCTTCAAAAAATCTCCTTTATGAGGAAATCACGAGGAAAGAATTTGAGGAAAGGTGGAATCAAAATGGTGACTTTAAAACAGCATTGGACTAGAGAAAGAGTTCAGCTGAAGGGGGAGGAATAGCAAGCAGGCATCCTTATGCATTTCTGAACAATCTGGTTTTGTACAAAAAGAACCAGTATCTAATTACACTAGAGAATTTTAAGCATGCTTTTTTGAGTTCAGCAGAGGGAAAAGAAAAAAGAAAGAGAAAAGGTTAACAGACAATACATTTTCTAGTATTTTATATACTTAAGTAGTTTCAAATTCACACATTAATAGATACAAATGAGTTAATTCAGGGATAATTAAATGAAGTCAAATTAAGGAGTAATAAAAAGCATAAAAGATGAACAACCTCTCATGAAAAATGGCTCACTTTGACTTCATAAGTGATAGAGTTTAGCTAAGTAGCAAAACTGTGGTTTTCTCTGTCTGAAGGTCAAGTTGCACTCATTAAGAAGTCAATTCCAATACAGTCCTAATATTTACCACTCTACCAAGTAACAAATAGCTGAAATGACGAAACACAACCAGTTAAAAATGGTGACATTTGAACTGATGCCAAATAAGCCTCAAAATTAGTGATTGCTGAAATAAGTTGAAACTACTTTGAGATTATAATTTAAATCTTCAAATTCAGGTATTGTGGCAGCAGAAGCAAAGTTCCCTTGCACTCAACACGGGTAGTATCAGAGGCTGGACTAGATAATTCATGACATGCTAACATGTACACCTATTTATTCAGCTCCTCAAAAACATTCTGAAGCTTATGCCATGCTCCACTTGTAGTTACACTGCTACCATTGTCAATATATTATAACTAAGGAGGATAAAAATATAGTCAATTCCACGCCTGGAGATATTGCTAATCGGACACGTCCTATCTGCATCCAAGCTGAAGGAAAAACAATCCTGGTAGCTTGCCTTGGTTCCAATTCAAAACTCATTATCTGATATCTAAGCTTTTGTCATTAAAAAAATAAAAAAGAAGAAAAGAAGAAAGCTAATACAATAGGTTTCACTAAATAATGGCAGGATATACATGACATCTTCAGACATATTTCATTAGAAAACAATGAGTTTCCAGTTATCCTGACAGTAACTTTCACAGATAATTATCTCGAAAAGACTGCTGGTGTTAGGAAAATTGAAATAAAAGAACCTAAGATTCAAGGGTATGAGGTTAGGTATGTCCTTGCTTGGATTAAATGGCTGATCTAGAATTACTATAGTTTCTTGCATGAAAAAGTGCACTTTTTTTTTGACAAATGCCTGGTTATATGCACACATAAAGCACTTGGCTATACTCATGAATATATACTATGAAGTTGCCTTTAAGGTACAAAGAACCTTTCTTCTCACTGCCATTTTAGTATTTAATTGCACTTTGAACAAAGAAAATTCTGGATTTACACCTGAGTAAATGAATGCAGAAAATGGCTGATAACTTCCAAATAATTTTAGACTAGAAATCTATTTTGGCCCTAAATAATATCTTGGATTTTGGAAAGATCATATTTGCACCTATTTTAATGTCACGAAACACTTAGAGGTGCTATATTTTTCGTGTGTGGACCTTGACTATATTTACTGAGAGGTAAATTCAGCTCCTTATTTACCCTCATTTCTATACATGAAAATAATAGTGGACATTTTAAAAGAGCATCTAATTATCTGTGGGCAGATACTATTTCACAAAGCCAACATCTACATATCTAATAAGTAGGTATTTTGTTACAATACAGTATCATTCATCATCCTCTAACCCAAAAATTCAGCTCTTTTTCCTGTTGTTACTGACTTACATTTTTTGCAGCCTTATGCACTCTGCCAGTTTTTATCCCATAGATGCCAAGAAAATGAGGGCAAAGAATATAAACCATATTATTGTTCATCCCTTTTTCTTACTCACATAGCTCACATACCAAAGTTGATTCTATGAAATGGCAATGCCACCTCCTCTTGACCTCAGTTTACAGACCAAAGTAATACTAACAAATCTGCTAAAATGTACTGGATCAGATAAGCCAACAAGAAAAAGCAAGTAAGCATCATGAGGAATATTTTCCTGTTCATTTAATTTTATATGAAACAACACAAACATTATTATATGAATACTTAACACGTTTTCTTTCTTATAATAACTATAAGACAATTCAAATCTCAGCATACATATATAGCTTTTATAAAGATGGGATCTAAATTTCTACCTTTTCCTGGAGTTTATTTAACAGGCATTATCAAGATGTGTTACAATTCGATTTCACTTTGTTTATACTAGAAATCACCAAAATTAGATGTTAGAATAATCAGCATTCGTTCATTGTTACAGACAGTAAGTGAACTATAAGAATAATCTATAAACTATAAGAATAAGAACAGTCTATTAATTATTTAACTTTTTGAATTAACATTATATATTTATAATCTTAATTATGCACACAAATGACCTCAATATTAAATGGGGAAATTATATTATCATTATTATTACTATTATTATTAAATATGGCACAACAAAAGCTATGTCGCACTGCCTATTTCTAGTGGATCACTAGTGCCCCCTTCTGATATGAAGTAAGAAAAAATATCGAAGTTTTACGCAGTATACTTCATGGCATGCTCCAACACTTAGAGATTTTCTTCAGTTAAGTGTTATTTTCAGCGTAAGAAACCTGCTAAGAAGCTATATATAAAGTGGTCAACCTTGCATTCACAATCCTATGCCTGTTCACTTTGGTAAACCTTACCGTAAAAGGGTGAAAAAGGATAAATGCGAAAATATAAGATATGCACTACTGAAAATATGTGTTAACCTTTCATTTTTCAGTCTATCTTGCACTGTAACTTTTAGAAAGAGTGTCAATTTATATCTAGTTTTGTATTTTTAAATTAATAATAATTCTTTATGCATGTACTTGAGGAAAAAAAAATAAACCAGAGCTACAACCTGGAATTAATCATGGTAAATGTCATATTGCCAGGTTTCCTACAGAACTGTTGCCGATGAGAATAAAGACATGCTCATTCATTACAGCCCCTTCCCTTTGATTTAATATAAAGGGCAAAAGGCAGCATGATAGATTTTAAAGATATTGTCTGCAGCATTGATTGCTCTATATTGATATTTTTTGTTGCTGCTGCGGCTTGCTGCTGTTTTATGTGTAAGCTATATGCTCATTCCTTACATTATTTGACATAATCTTTTTCATTTGGATTGCAATAATTTTCCAGCAATTGTTAATCTGAGGATTTGATTCATGCATTGCAATATTAAGGAAATTAACTTCTGAAAAAGAAGATTAATGGTTCTTCCTAATTTAAAAACATACTTCGTTTTCTCATGAAAGCATATGAAAGTCAAATTTAGGAAAGTTAGACTAATGCTACTCATTTTAAATTTTTCAGTATCTTGATCTGGCAATATACTGGTTTATTCTATGGGGTTTGTTGTTGTTGTTTTTTTTTTTTTTTTTTTTTTTTTTTTTTGGGGGGGGGGGGGGGGGGGGGGTA
>JAOEHY010012812.1:0-20951 GCA_025447955.1 Psilopsiagon aurifrons
TGTCCTCTCACTACAGTCCCTAATGAAGAGTCCCTTCCCAGCATCCCTATAGGCCCCCTTCAGATATTGGAAGGCTGATAGGCGGTCTCCATGCAGCCTTCTCTTCTCCAGGCTGAACAGCCCCAACAAAGGTATCAACAAGCAACGGAAGTGCAATTACTAGATGAAAAGTATGAGTCTTTAGCTATAGCACATATTGCTTTCCTATGCTTTTTATGTAATGAGTATCATGTTATCTAATGACACCAATTATTTAAAAATTAAGCACACAATACTTCATACTTCATATTTATTATATTCAGATGGAGTTACTATCAGCTGCACTTCAGGGCCATAAATGCTTTAATAAATTCTACATGTGCCTTCAGTGTTTTCTCTAGGGTTGTACTTTTTTAATGCTTACTCTTTTAGTGGGGAATCTCGGGCATAAAAAATTTAAAAGGTCAATTTTATGATGAAACACATGAGCCTGGATATTCCAAATGGCACCCTAGACTGCAGAAGCTAATTGCTTTTCAGGAGAAGAATTCTCTTAAGTGCTCACACTGGAAACAGGTTTGTGTGAAAAGCACGATGCATCTCCAGTCTGCTTCCAAGCCTGCTGTGATTTGTTGGTACGAGTGACGCTGTAAAAAATAGAAATCACCTGGAGCCTCTTAATATTATAATCAAGTGAAAGCACAATTACTACTGTCTTAATCCATCTGTCTGTATGCATCCGCTCCACTTCCAATCACCTGCTTTAGTCGCAGGTGCATTATTATTGAGATGACATTGAAAACAGTCCAGCCCCATGCATGCTCCCAATTACTGTAACCCTTCCATGGCAGTCTGCCTCTGTAGCTTTAGTGTGGAATTTGTAAAGGAGAGCAAACAAATGGTCCACATTGCATGAAGTATAGCCAAAGTACCTTTGTGTGTGGAGGCTGGCGGAATGATGCCCAAATTCATATTAACAGGTTGAAATTTCGACAAGTGCCATTTATGTTAAATGAGGTTAAAAAAAAAATCAAACAAATGTACTGTATTCTGGTAACTCATGTGAAGCTCCGTAATGTTCAATAGATCCTATGTCATGTATCTGGAATGCTAAAGTAGCTTCACTAAACAAACATACGTTTATCGTATATGATGTCAGCTCTATAAAGACAATCTGGCAGCACATAATACTTAGTTTCTGATTCCACCCTGAATAGTATTTCATATTCTAAGTGATTGAATCAAGAGACAACAATTATACATTATAACATCAAATTACAACAATAATAGCGTCAACAACCAAGAAATAACAACTGCAACAAACACCACCAGTACTAACTTTTGATTCAGGAGAAAGAGGAAGAAATGAATTAAGGTAATGCTTTCAAATTTCAGTAGACAACCAGACAGAGGTATGTTGAATGGTGTAACAGTTCAGACATTTATCATTTCCAGTTGATAGGTCTTTTTATGTGAAATTTAAGTCTCTCAGACATTCTTTGAAAAAAATCTGAATTTCACCATCTGAATCTTTGGTTTGTTCACTGTTACATATAAAAAGACAGCAATTATGGGATTTGTATAAAAAGATCTTGATATATAATCACAGGGACCCTTAAAACCCGTTTTGAAAATTATCTGAAAAATAGATTTTTGAAGGTAATTGTAAATAGCGGAAAACAATGGTAAGCTCTTGAATGCTTCCCTAAGATATCAAAAAAAAAAAAATTTAAAAAAGAGCTACTTTTCAGGTACAATAGTAAACTAATCTCTATGTTCATGTGCAGAAACCAGGAGTTAACACTCTGTAATCTTACAGCAGTTTAGCTCTTGACCCAGGATTTGGAAGACACAAAACTTGAACCTAGTGCTTATTAGATGCTAAAGATTCTGATATGGCAACTATATCCTTCTAGATTCTACTGTATGTTTAGAGGCTCCGAACACTGCTTGTCCTTTTCCAGCTGGCAGTCTGGGACAGAAAAATACTTTAAACAGACTTTTGCAAAACTGCTAGTTTTTAATTTTAGTGATGTGTTCTTTAAACACTTGAAATTAGAGGAAGAATCATAAAGCTCTGGGATGATCTATGCAGCTGCATAAGCTAACTCAAAAATGCCACTGAATCTCTCTATGAGGCAGTTAATGGCCTAAGCACTTTTCATACCCTCCTCAAAATTCTCCTTGACTTGTTCAAAGCTTCCTGCACTGAGTCGAGCTCTCTAAGGAGCTGTGGATCAAACAAAGTCTGTTGCTCTTAAGTGTGTTAGAGCTGAGGAAGGCGCCTTTGCAAAGTTCAGCCGAAAGTTCAGAGCTGTTCTGAGATCAAACTCCCCGGACTAAACATTGCTCAATTGCAGAGCACTAGTTCAGTCCGCTGATGGCAATTGTCATCTGTGGCTGTCCCTTGTCTGGAAATAGGTGGGATTAATTTTGTCATTCTGTAAGTACATGAATTCTTGTTAGTATTCAAGTTGAGTTTATACATCACCCACTATCCAAGGTGATTTCCAGCAAGTACTCAAAAGGATAATTTCTTTGTGTGACTTTTCAAACAAATACGTTGATGGTTTGTTTGTTTGTTTGTTTTTGTTCATGGCCAACTACACAATGAAACAAAAAAAAAATATATGCTTTTTCTTGCTCATGTTCTTCTAGGATGCTTTTTTTTGTTAAAATGAATCAGCAAGTTTAAGGAAGCTGAGCAGCTATGCACAAGCAGCATTTCAGGATGAGAATACAACATACTATGATGGAATTTTATTTGTTCACAATATTTAAAAATCATAGGATTAAATGACTGCTACTTCTGGTAACTTTTAGGCTCGTCACTGTGAACCTTCCATTGGCAGTACTATTTCTAAGATTAAACAGACACTGAAAATGCAGCGCATTTGCAGCTTACCTATTTTTTGCAGTATAACCAGTATCAACACTGTTAATGACATTAACCTCTTTCAGATAGTCAGTTTCATGACTCATAAAGGTGTAAATGCTCAAAGAAAAGGACCTAATACTTTAGAAAATGACAATTTGTTTCATTCATGCAGTTTACACTCCTGTAAAATTTGCTGCATGGTTATATTCTGATTGTTGCAGCAGGAAGCAATAATCATGGCAAGAAAGAGATAACACCTGGAGGAAAAATCCTTTCCTTATGATACAGTGATTTTAGAAACATCTTTACAAAACACAAAGCCGCTGAAACCTAAAATGCAGGTTCAGGCAGAGCACAAAACAATGATTTAGGAGATTAATGCTTTTGAAGATGAGATCAGTTCATGGTGTTTGTAACAGAAAATGTTTGCAAGTATCCACTGCAATCTTTGAAATGCATCTGGGTTACATCTTCTGTGCAGTTGGTATCTGCCAAAGTCAAATTTCTACGGACATCTCTAATGGAGAATCACCTGAAAATGAGGCAAGTACCACCAGCTTATACAGCAAATGCCAAGTGACTATTAGCAGTTCCAGCTCATAGTAGACTCACACAGAAAAAATACTTCTCTCCCTTCTCCCATTTGTATCTAAATCTTTCAGACACTTAGTCATTTTCTAAAAGCAGGGATGGAGAAAGCAATCTATTATTCCATGACAGACTGCAAAGTATTGTTCATATTGACAACTGGTTTTGTATAGGCAGGCTGCAGAAGCTGTAAATCCTATTAACCTGTTCAAAGTCAAATGAAGACATTTAGAAAACAGAGCACTTATTATATTCAGTGGTGAAAGAAGGCGATATCAAAGAAAGGTTAAATGGATGTACCAGCTATTAGTCTATGCACAATTACAATTGGAAAATCACCCCAAATGTTTCTATCACCTATTTGTGCCCTTGAGGACATTAATTATATCCCCAGGTCTAACTAACTGATCATTCAAATGCTTTCTTTTGTCAATGCTAATTTTTGAGATAAAAAAAACCAATTTCATGCTAACAGGACTACTACAGAAAATGCTTTTGTTATACTACGGTTTTACTAGTGCACTCTTCCTCTACCCCAAACATATGGCATTTTCTGTGTATAGACCACTCTGGAGATTTACTGTAATTATGTCATGATGTGCTTATTGTTATGGATTCGGCAGCCTTTCTGCATCTCTACCTGCTTTGTTCAAGAGCAGCTGCTAGCTTCAAGCTGTTGCCTGCTTCCTGTGGCAGAAGCTGAATGAAGGAGTGCTTTCTAGGGAAGACATGTTTTGAAGCAGACATACTGACAATAAACCAGTTCACTAGGGAGACATAACATTGACTGGATAAAAGTCGAGTAATCATTCGATGATAATTTACTGAAACTGGGTGCAATTTGCACTAAACTAAAAATTCCCTCTGCTGCTGATGTCGGTCTTGGAGGCCTTTAACTGATAAAGTGCGGCATTTGCTTTTATGAAGTCGCTGATCTTTGGAGATTCATTAAACCTTATTATTTCTTCTTATGCATAAATGACTATTAATACTTACTCACTGAATGAGAAGAATAGCAAGAACAGGATTATCTGAAACAAGGCTATACAGTCCTTCTCTTCCACCTACTCTCCCTGCTTGTCATGACTGAATACACTGAATTCAATTACTAAGGAAAGCCTTGTCAATCTCTTGGTAAAATGATGAGTGCTTCAGAGGAGATTGCGAGGCATGGCCTTGATTTCCGTGCCTGGTTTTCATTGTGTATCACATGTGCCCAGTCAGCCTGCACTCCTCCCAGCTTTTGGTGGGAGTGAGGAGGGCCAGAGGGTCCAGATCCTTTTCAGTAGCCACTTCCCAATAGAGCACTCACAGAAATCAGGGCTGTTTGCACGGCAGTTTACCTAAATTGGAAATATGGAATTGTGCCTCAGTCCCAGATTTATTTTCTCTAATATTTAGGAAAAAAGTATGTGGAAGGGAAAACTAATTAGGAAGAACAATAGGTGGAAATATGCATGAGATTGCTGTGCTTTTGTTACACCCCCTTCACTGCAAATGGCAGCTATTAATATTTTATTGACTTGAACCTCTGGGGTAGATTCCAGATGTCACTGCTTGATCATGTCTAAATATAAGAAAAAATAAATTCTGTCATGTCAGTGTTAAATTCCCATCTATGGCAACGATCTTGACCAGAAAAAAACACTCCTATGATTTTGCAGATACTTTTTTGCTTCAGGTGGGGACTATGTTTGCAGGAAAGTCAGACACCCCAAAATAAAATAAAGCAGAGGAAAATTCCCAACACTTCATTATTAATTTTTATGCATTAAGAAATAGCTATTTTCCTTACCATGTTAAGAACAGAATAGAGGTTAAGTTGGCAGAGCTCAAGGTAGAGTTGAAAGAATGCTGCCTGTTCAGAAAAAAGTTTGCTGTATTGCTTTTGGAAACATGAATCACTTTATGCCAATCAGTTTCAAGCAGTCAGGTACTGAAAAAAAAATATCTCAATAGTGCTGCAGTTTAGGTGAATGGTGCTGCTCAGGAGCACATCTTGAAAGCTTCCAAACACATAAGTGGCACTTTCCACCTGTCCAACCAGTGCTGAATATAACGTCTATTAAAAAAGTGGTGAAATTGGCTGATGTTTTCCGAGAATATGTGCAAAGAGCAGATTACCTCTGATTTCAAAGGAGAGTCCTTTTCTTCAGCTGGATGGAACAATGAAGTTTTTCACTAATGAATACTACCTGTCATTTAAAATCTGGACTTCAGGTGGAAGCTTCAGCAAATTTATGATAAAAAGTTATATCAAATTCTACTGTCCTTAGAATTGAAGCACTGCAAAAGTCAGAGGGCAGAGAGTCCTTAGGACATGTCTACAGAGGGTCTTTCTATTGCACACATTGTTTTGCATGCTACATAAGCAGTAAGAAATCAGTTTTCGTAGATAAGGTTATATTTTTATGTACTTAGTTCATCTTTTGCACAGGAAGCTGTGCTAACAGAACACAAAAATGACACACAAAATATATTACAGAAAATACTTGGCAAGTTTCAACACAGATTTGAAAGCCTCACCTTAAAGCCAGCTACATTACTGGCCTTTTTTGCATTTTTTTGCCAATTTACTGTGAGTTTTCAATATGAAGAGGGATTGCTTTTTTGTTTAGTTACACGTGAAATCGAATACTTATGATTACAGACTATATACAGTGCTGTTCACTGTTATTGCTAATATTATTCTTACATCTAAAGTACGTGTAATTAGGTTTCTCTACCATGCAAATTCATTTAGAGAAAGAAAATCAAATGGACCAAGATCTTTCTCCAGAATATCTTCAAAACATAAAAAACCTATAGAGGCTCACCAAACCTAGGTCAGAAGACAGCAGTTCAAGGCATCTGACCTGCACATAGCTGTAAAGTGCTCACATGCAGCTCTTGAGCTATGACCCTGTTGTAAAAATGGTAACAGGACTGTGCTAGTACCAGAACTGTGGAATAATTTAAATCCCAGCTGTGAGAGGAAGAAAGCCAGCAAGCCAGCATCACCAGTCAGCACAGCACCACCAGCTTTACATAGCCCCAGGGCAGCCATGAGGCACTGAACCTGGGGAATCATAATCTTATTGCTGTGTCGTGTTACTATCTACCCTAGAGGGTGAGCTAGAATCAGAGCCCCATGTGTGAAGGAGTTCATGTGACATGGTCAAAAGAAATACTCAGAGAACTTCCCTCAGGCCTCAAAATAATGAGGTCAGCTCACAATTCCGATTCCCCCAAAATATCACATTCACTATTTGCTTTTGCTAGTGCAAGAGGATATGTGAGAGGAAGAACTGCTTCTTCCAGTTCCAACTCATGCTGAGGTGCTGTTGCCTTTCAATTCATCAGGGAAATAAACCTCTCAGAAACAGTCCTGTGTGCATTGGTCAGGTAACTTAAAGGCAAATTCTCTCCACTGAGTTGGAACAAACTTTTTTTCAGATAATTATCATATAACTTAGCTTTATGTGAGCCCAGTTCATTAGGAAGAGAAGCTTTTAGGGAAACGAATGAGTACAATTCAACTGACAAAGTTCCCTGCTCATTAAAAAAATGTTCATGCTTTTATGTGTACAATTCAGTCTTCTGCAAGGTGTAGTGAAGAAATGCAGGTGAAATTTGATAGAAGCAACAACAGATAACACATGTAGGGATAAATAAATCTCTTCTTACAGCAATCCTTCAAAACATTAATGATGTATGCTGTAACATTATTGTCAAACGGAAAACCAGCCATATACTGTGCTCCGAGGCAATGTCGAAGATGCCTGAACCTGATGCTGATCCTCTGCTAACACGTCACGACAGTGTCATTAAATTAGCACTTTACAGTGATTCATACCCTCTTCCCATTGTGCTGATTTTGCCCAGTCCTGCAGTGAAAAACCAGTCTTTCTAAATTATCGATCTATAGCATTAAGAATCAATTTTCTTTAAAACATTGTGTTGCCCTAAAAAGGAAATCCACCTTAATTAGATAATGTTATTTTCCCCCATTAGGTTCAAGAAGTCAAAACTTGATTACAGGAGCTCTTGTCTCCTTTCTCACATATAAATATTCTCATCATTCTACAATCACAGGAGGAGGCAGCCGATGTGCAAGGCATGTGCATGAGTGTATCTGCATGGAAGAGCTGGAAGCTGCTGTTGAAAGGGAGGTGGGGAAACAAAATTAGTAAGGGTAAATCCGAGTGAAGGCTTTTACGTGCAAGAAGTGCTTCCTGCTCAACTGAAGACCTTTGTGCTGGCTAGAAAGGGAAGTGGCATCAGGCTCATTACTGCAAACAGATGTACTGTATGTCACTTTTAATCAGCACAAAGGAACTGAGGACTGGAAAATTACGAATTCAGTGTTATTTCACTACTACGCTTGAGGGTCAGATATTTTTCAAGAGCTCTGGCTTTTTGTATTAGCAGTAAGATCTTTAGATCTGATCTTTATATATATATACATGTATTTTACCCCCAGCATATGACATTGTATGTATTGTGTATTTTGAGCGCAGGAATGGGATATGCTGGTTTATTAGTAGAACCCAAAGCCTATATTGACCAATGACACTTCTTAAAGATGAGAATTATCCATCTGAACTCAGTGAAGACCTTTAATACCATACAAATTCTTAGACTGATCCTTGTCCTGAGATTTTGTACCTCTAACAAAGGGACATGCCTGTTTATTTTTAGCGTTTCAACCTGGACAAGCCAGGACCAACTTACATTTGTTTGATTCCACTCATGCATATTTTGAGACCCACAGCCTTTTGCTGTTTGTCTCACTCCTAATGACATCATTAGTTGGGCAGCTTTTATTTTTCAGTCATTTCTATGAATGCCTCACTCCCTTTTCTCCCTTGCCTTCACACTTTCTCCCCTCCTCCTATCATGCATACTGTCTTTCTGTTTTACACTCACTGCCAGCTTCTTTTAGTCCATCTCTGTTATTTGTTGCTGTGTCTGAAGGAACTGCTGGTCTTAATCTCCACTCAGGTCTCATCAACATCTTTCCAATTTTATTATTTTTTTTAATTTAAAAGAAGGAAAGAATAAAAAAAAGTAGCATGTATTATCCTTTTCCTTTGCAGAACACTTGTTTACCTTTCCTCCTTGAAATGCAGGAGTTTTATAAGCTACATAATCCTTTAACCTCTGCTATCCTCCTGATGCCCTCCTGATCTCTCACTTAGTGAATCTCAGTTCTAGATGAGCATCCTGCCTCTACGCGTGCCACGTCTTTTCCTTGCTCCTGACCAATGCCTCAGTCTAGCCTGAACCCATCTAGAAAGCTACAATAGAGATGATTTTTCACAGCTTGGTTTATGCCTCCATTTCTTCTCTTCAGTTTCTTCCAGGGAAATCCAACTACTCCATTCACGTGCAAAGTTCTCTGTGGCTTGTCCTACCTGCCTTGTCCCCTCCTGTCAGTATGAGAGTGTACTGCTGATGAGTCATCAGCTTGTTGTCATCCAGTTAATAAATTTCAAATTTTCACACATTTTCCTTTTTGCTGCCTTTTATGGGAATTTTCTCCCAGATAATGCAAAGTTTGCTCATTACTATGGTTCATAGCTCCTTTTAGGGCTTTTTTATCATGCTTACAAAAAAGCTGACAGTGGTCCAACAGGAGGTGCAATGAAACTGCAAACTAGTATTCCTTCTCTGTTTTCCTGTCTTTCCTCTCTTTTCTGTCCTTATAGGTTCATTGGCTTGTTTTGTACTTTGAAGGTTAGTTCTTTTGGACAGGAATCGCTGTTTTGCAGCTGTCTACTACTTTGCAGCAGTGCTTTGTTCTCCTCAGCACAGTGTGGGGCTTTTAAGTGATATACTATCAGAAACATATTTGAGCATATGGGTCTAAAGCACATATACACATCTCACGAAAGAAATTTCTATGAAAGTACACTATTACTCACTGCTCCCACTTTTCAACAAGGGGATGAGATTATTTTGCCACCTGTGCAATGCAAACATTCAGGATTTTAAGAAATTCTATTCTAGTTATTATCAGTCTTTGAAATACTATTCCACTGTTCTAAATGCTTAAATATATTCATGGACCACCTTTCTGTAATATTTGATTACCTGACAATCTTCAAAAGAAATATCCTGGCAACATCTTTTTTAAATATTTTAGAACCATTGTTTGTACAGTACAGACAATAATGGGCATGAATTAAGCACCCTGCCAAATGTCATACTGCAAGTCTGCAACAAGGCAGAGATTTTGAAGCTGGCATCCTAACTGCATAGCTGTATTATTGAATTTTAATAACACAGTTACACTTCATGATGTTTTAAATCAATCTAACAGCATCAGAAGTTGAAGGCATGCCACAGACTCCAGAATTCAAACAGTATACATTTACTGTAACTGGTATGGAGGTATAATTACATATTAAGAATTTTAAAGCATGAAATATTAATATTAATGATTACATGAAGCATATACTCAAGTATAAATACAGGAAGGAGCAAAAAGGATACAGCACATAAAAGTCAGTGGACAGGATCACTATGGAAGTGGTCAATACTTTTATGTAACAGCTTACTTATGGCTTAATTTATTTCGTATGTAAATTGCTATCAATAATGTAGATACAGTATATAAGAAATGCTTTTTCCCCACTCGTTTTACTGGAATAATATTACACAGTTCATCTGTTCAAGGGCTATATAACTAAAACCCAAATTGGCTAATGTGATGCCTTCACATTAGTCTTATTCCCATAACTTGGGCACTTAGTTCCACTAAAATCAATAGCCTTTTGAGTGTGTAAGTGAGTAGTAAAAGACAAGGATAATAAATACTTTTAATCCTGTGTTGGCAAAGAGATAGGTAATTCTGTCACACTTATCTCCAAGGCTGATCTTTTATTTGCTTATTTTCAGGGTTTTGATCTACAAATGGGTTTTGATTTTTTGACTTTGGCACGAACAGCCTTGTGGGAGCAGGGGCAGGTCATGCATAATCAAAGACTAAAACATAGGCAGAAAAAAGATATAGAGAATCTGTATGAAATACAATTACCATTATTATAATTTCCTTGTACCACACAAAGGCCTTATTGTACTGGGTGCAATCCGCATTTAGGGCTCTTTGAGAGATCCAAGAGATCCCTGTCTATGCAAATGGTACAGTGTTTTCAAAACCGAATGTGAAAAAATCGGTTCACATTTTTCCGAAAATGTGAAAAGAAAGAGGCACAGAGAGATGAAATGGCTTTCCCAAGGACATTGTGGTAGATCTGGACACACAATCCACTGACCTAAACCAAAACTTAGGACCTGAACTGAAAAGATTTCCACCTTCTGTTATAAGACAAGGGTTCAATAAAAAGTACAAATGAAGAAAATTGTACAGAGGCTCTGTAGCTAGAATCAGACATCGATGGGTGTGGGTGCCTGTGAACCTGCAAGCTTGTGACTCATCTTTAGCTATGTGATCAAAAAGCTGGGATGCATATACGATTCATACATAGAGCCAACCACCACCTTAAGCCCTGACATTGCATGCCAAGGTTATCAGGGGTGTGTAACCTGCAATGTGTCCCTCCCAGACACTGCTCTTCTCATGGTGAAGTGGCATCTATACCTCCTGTCATTTAGGGGTGGGTGGGAACTTTCATTCATTCTCCACTTTGTAAATATTATACAGAATACAACTCAGATTTCACAAACCAGTAGCAAATCAAATCTCCATTAGTACCTCTGACCTCATTCTTTACCTGGGACAATTCTCTCCAAAGATCGGTAATTCAAATATATATACCTTTGAAACCCAATGGTCCAAAAAACGAAATAACTCTTCTAATGTAAGCAGCAAGAACCAACAATCATTAAGCACATGGCACTTTAATGCGTGAAGCATACGGGTATCCAAGTCACGCCATCACCAGACCAGTTCATTTTGGTAATATATAGGCAGCAAGGACAGGCAGAGATGTGTGCCTTGCAGAGGATATTGGACAGTCCAGGTGCTCAAGGCATCACAGCCCTGTAAAGGAAATTTCTCTGGGAGAGAAGAGTCAAGTGGAGAGCTTTGCCCAGTACATGAGCACAGGCTGAACTGAGGGTTATCTCTGTGCCTCAAAACAAGTGAATTAGCTGTGTGCAATTCTTTATGTATTGGCACAGCATTTGATAAATTACTGTTGTTGCCAAAGTGCGATGAAGATAAGATTAGACCACACCACCCAAGTCTTGGAAGGCAGATGCAGGGACTGCGGGAATGAAGACATTGGGCCCACTGTAGGAGAGGATCTGGTTTGAGACCATGTTAAGAAGCTGAATGCATACAAGTCCATGGGACCTGATGAAATCCACCCGCGGGTCTGGAAGGAGCTGCAAATGAAGTTGCTAAGCCACTGTCCATCATATTTGAAAAATCATGGCAGTCAGGTGAAGTCCCTGACAACTGGAAAAAGGGAAATATAACCCCCATTTTCAAGAAGGGGAGAATGGATGAGCCAGGGAACTACAGACCAGTCAGTCTCATCTCTGTGCCTGGCAAAATCTTGGAATGGATTCTCCTGGAAGGCATGCTGAGGCACATGAAGAACAACAAGGTGCTTGGTGACAGCCAGCATGGCTTCACGAAGGGGAAATCCTGCCTGACCAATCTGGTGGCCTCCTATGATGGTGCTACGGAACTGATGGACAGGGGTAGAGCAGTTGATGTCATCTACCTGGACTTATGCAAAGCATTTGACACTGTCTCACATGAAGTCCTTATATCTAAATTGGAGAGACATCAATTTGATAGGTGGACCACTCCATGGATATAGAACTGGACGGATGGCCACACACAAAGAGTTGTACTCAATGGCTCAATATCCAGCTGGAGGCCAGTAATGAGTGGTGTCCATCAGGGATCGGTGTTGGGAGCGGTCTTATTCAACATATTTGTTGGTGACATGGACAGTGGGATTGAGTGAACCTTCAGCAAGTTTGCTGATGACACCAAGATGGGTGGTTCGGTCGATAAGCTGGAGGGAAGGAATGCCATCCAGAGGGACCTTGACATGCTTGTGAGGTGGGCTATACCATCCTGATGGAGTTTAACCATGCCAAGTGCAAGGTCCTACACCTGGGTCAGAGCAATCCCAGGCACAGCTACAGGTTGGGCAGAGGAGAGATTCAGAGCAGCCCTGCGGAGAAGGACTTGGAGGTGTTGGTCGATGGAAAAATGAACATGAGCCTGCAGTGTGCTCTCGCAGCCCAGAAAGCCAACTGTATCCTGGGCTGCATCAAAAGGAGTGTGACCAGCAGGTCGAAGGAGGTGATCCTGCCCCTCTACTCTGCTCTCGTAAGACCTCACTTGGAATATTGTGTGCAGTTCTGGTGTCCTCAACATAAAAAGGACAAGGAACTGTTGGAACAAGTCCAGAGAAGGGCCATGAGGATGATCATGGGACTGGAGCACCTCCCGTATGGTGACAGGCTGAGAAAGTTGGGGCTGTTGAGCCTGGAGAAGAGAAGGCTGCGTGGAGACCTCCTAGCAGCCTTCCAAAGGGGGCCTATAGGGATGCTGGGGAGGGACTCTTCATTAGGGACTGTATTGAAAGGACAAGGAATAACAGGTTCAAACTTAAAAAGGGGAGGTTTAGATTGGATGTGAGGAAGATGTTCTTTATTGTAAGGGTGGTGAGGCACTGGAATGGGTTGTCCAGAGAAGTTGGGAATGCTCCACCCCTGGCAGTGTTCAAGGCCAGGTTGGACATAGCCTTGGGTGATATGGTTTAGTGGGAGGTGTCCCTGCCAATGGCAGGGGGTTTGGAACTAGATGATCTTCAGGTCCATTCCAACCCTTACTATTCTATGATTCTATGATCTCACCTTTACAGATTCAGCTATAATATTCACCAAGAATTGGGGAAGGGAAGGAAAGCAGAAAGCCGTTCCACAGAAATGCCTTCCCAAGATGTTTTCTGAGACCCCAGCGTTTCACACAAAGCAGAACAAATCACACCCTTAGCAGTTCTGTTCAATTCCATACAGCTGTGTGCTGCAGGTGGTGCCCTAAAAATGTATTTGTTTATTTTGCAGCACTACATGTTGCAAAGCGGCACTTAAAAATGAAATACATTCCCCTTACTTGCATTCTCCGTTCTTCACCTTGAACCTCTCCCTCTTTTTCTAACTTGCTGGAAGAAGATAGCAAGATGTAGAGATATAGTGATAGCAATGTGGGTCAATCTCAAAGAAACAAAATGGAAGGTATTAGTACGGAGATCAGAGTGAAAACTGACAAGCATGGTGTGTGGCACTGAGATTTTAGTGCTGTACTAATTCTGGAGAAGAGGAGGCTTAGAAGAGGAGGGGACCTTATTGGTGTCTACAACTACAACAACCTGAAAGGAGGTTGTAGTGAGATGAGGGTCGGTCTCCCCTCGCAAGTAACAAGCGATAATAGGACAAGAGGTAATGGCTTCAAGCTACTCTAGGGAAGGTTTAGATTGGATATTATGAAAAATTTCTTCACAGAGAGGGTGATCAGGCTTTGGAACAGCCTTCCCAGGGAAGTGGTGGAATCACTGTCCCTGGAAGTGTTCAAAGCCCATGTAGATGAGGCTCTCAATAATATGGTCTAGTGGTGGTCTTGGCAGTCTTGGGGTAATGGTTGGACTTCATGATTTTCGAGGTTGTCTCCAACCTAGTTGATTGTATGATTCAGAGAGGCAGCTATCACAATAATTGAGTGAAAAATCAGTGGAAACTTCAAAATTTCCGTAAACATGAAAAAATCAGATGGCAACTGAGTATGAATTAAAATGCAGACGTGAATGGCTGCAAGACAGACATAAATGTGCATTATATGATAATTTTTTTCTTTCTGTGATGCAAGGATTGATTTACTGATAGGGTTTAGAGGCTGTAATTTTCCACCAGTGTCACCCAATGTGCTAAGTGCTCTGTGTTACCGGACAAAGGAGCAGTTGTGGCTGTGTTGCAGAACCTATCGTCATTGTGGGTTATTCTGATTCTGTTTTGCATGCATAAATGCTAAATACCCAAATTGTGATAATCCTTTTTTTATCAGAGAGTTTTATTGCACACATTAGTTCTCAAATAATTTTTTCCCATTTTGAAGATTTTCCAAACTGGAATCATTCAGCTGGTGAAAGTATAGAGACCATCAAACTGAATTTTCTGTTACTTCTTCAGTGTGAGTTAACTAGCAATTTATTCCAGTTGTCTGCTTATCCTGAGCAAAATACATTGCTCAGGAAAAGCTGGCAAATATATGTGCATCATCACGTCTGCTTTAGCCTCTAAGGCCAGTATTATGCAATGAACAATACCACTCTGCACACTGGGGACTATCCCGACCTTTGAAATCATCTAACCTTCCAGTTGCTTTAATTTATACTTAGTTTAAGCAGTAGAAGAAATTAAAATTCTCCCAAATGTTGCTCTTAAAAACCTGAAATCTTTGTTGACTTGCACAAAATTAGCAGCAGTATTTGTATAGTTGACAATTGGTGCTGTTAGAGTCTAGGTCATGTTCCTTTGGAGACATGAGGTCTCTTGGAGACTATGAGTATTCCATTACCTCCTTAGCAGAGTATCTATCTGCAATCCTGAAATATTCCACAGCCCACCTTGAGACTTGCGTTTTAGAAAGTATTAAATATGGGGCTGGATTATAGCTTCTATCTTAGCTGTAATATTCTTTCCAGTGAGTAATCCACAGCAAACACCACATCTGAAGCCTAACCTTCTGTAGCTGGATTCCTTGTGAGCCTATGGGCAAGCTGCACAAAACGCACTCAGTATAATGTTTCCAAAGACTGATGTAAGTGGTCCTCAGTGAAGCTGAATGTCTTTAACTTTTTATCACAGGCAGTAGAAAACATCCTTAAAATAATGCTGCAATGCTACCAGTCCTGAAAAAGCCAAGATCAACATCAGCTTGATCATTGTCATGAACATACAGAAATACAAATAGAAAGCAAGTAACCATTTTGTAGGTTGCAATGTATAGTTTTAAAGTGCAAGATCCACTTAAGTGTCCATAAAAGAAAATTAAAAGGAAAGTTTAATTTCTTTCTATTAACTGAAGATAAATCTGATCTAAAGATTAGGTTTGTTGAAAGCCAGTTTCCTGAAAACCTAGCAGTATCTGCTCTTCTAAATTTGTGTTATATGTCTCTGCACAGTACAAGGTAATTTCTCTGCTCTTCACCAGGTTTACTATGATAGTGAATTTATGCTAGAATTTCTATTAGAAAAAGAACCCCATGCCTACAACTGGAAAAGTGAAAATTGTGTAAAGTTGCATGCATGAGGTTTGGAAAACTGACCAACAATTACACTGTGTAGCTCTTTACTTATGATAATTACCTTCACAATAAAATGAATGGAAATAAAAATCCAGCTGTAGCCAGCTACAGCTAGTGGATCACCAGTAGCTTGCTATTCTGAACCATTCCCCTAGCTTTCAAAGAATGACTTTACCTAAAAACCCATCTCTGTATAGGCAGACACACAAAAAACGTTGTGGGACACAACTGAGCTTGAACCATTTATTCTTTGAGTTCCTTGTTCATCATTCATTACATTAAGAAAAAAAAAAGGTAAAAAAAATAAGCTTGGATATCGCCTTTGGAGGACTTCAGGATAGAAAGTCTTGGCAGATAGATCTGTACAGGCTGGATCAATGGGCTGTGGCCAGTGGCATGAGGTTCAACAAGGCAAAGTGACAGCTCCTACATTTGAGCTACGACAGCCCCATGCAATGCTCCAGGCTTGGGGAAGAGTGGCTGGAAAGCTGCTTGGTGGAAAAGGACCTGGGGGTGTTGGTCAGCAGTCAGCTGAATATGACCCAGCTTGTGCGCAGGCAGCCAAGAAGGCCAATGGCATCATAGTCTGTATCAGAAGTAATGTGGCCAGCAGGGCCAGGGCAGTGACCATCCCCCTGTACTTGGCTCTGGTGAGGCTGCACCTCGAGCCCCGTGTTCAGTTCTGGGCTCCTCACTGCAAGAAAAGACATTGAGGTGCTGGAGCAGGTCCAGAGAAGGGCATGGAGCTGGTGAGCGGTCTGGAGCACAAGTCGACATAAGACTCCAAGGGCTGGAGAAAAGGATGCTCAGGGAGACTTGATCACTCTCTACCACTATCTGAAAGGTGATTGTAGCAAGACCGGTACTGGTCTCTTTTGCCCAGTAACAAGTGATAGGACTAAGGGAAATGGCCTCAAGTTGTGCCAGGGGAGGCTTTAGATTGGATAGCTGGAATAATTTCTAAGGGTTATCAAGTACTGGAACAGGTTGCTCAGGAAGTGGTGGAATCTCCATCTCTGGAGGCACTGCTCCAAATTTATATCTATAGTAATTCAGTTATGTCATCTTTTCACCTAGGCCAGAGATAGAACAAGGCAAAATTGGTTGAAAAAACCCTATCAATTTTCTCCAAAACAAGCTCTTTTCATTCATTATTAATTTTCTGAATGTAGCAGTGGTTTCTTATCCTCCTAAAAAAATGATGAAGATTTCTGATTTTGAATTTCATACAAGTACAATATTTTGTTCATTTGGAAAGAAACTTTCCCATTCTCCTCCAGTAAATTCAAATTGATCCCAAAGTTTTGGGTTGTGTGAACTGATCAGTGAATCTATTTCATCTTTTGAAACTTACTCCTTCATTTTGTTTTTTTCTGTTTTTAATTCAATTTGGCTTTCACAGCAACACCTGCAACTTAAGTCACAACTTATATCCCATAGTGTAATTTGAATGTAACCTGATATAAATAATTTGTGGCATTGTCAATGGTTAAGTGGAGGTCGGGAATAAAAGCATGTCATGTCAGCAGTTCTAAGAGCACTAAACATCTAAATTGACGCTTTTCATGTACTGGTGTCTTAAACCAGCTCCAAGAAAACAGAATTTCATAATGAAACTAACCTAAAGCCAGGGTTTGTGAATGAATGCCACAATACTTTGGTAATGATGTTCTGCAAGAAGATATCTAGAAAATGTGGTGAAACTAAGTAAGTAAAGTAAGTAAGTAAACACTTACTGCAAGGAAGATCTGAAGAGAACTGTGAGCCACTTCTATGTACTGATATTCAAGAAGACACCCCGAGACAGTGATGTATCGATGATCCTCTGGTGCCCAGTCTGGTGCTGGGGTTACTGAGGTCACAGTGCAGCCTGGCCCATTCTCCATCCACCAAGAACGATGCATTGAGATATTAAAGGTCAGAATGAGATCTGTTTCCTGCAAAAGTACAAAGCGAAGAATTAGTGCACTGGGATGGTACTCAGGCATCAAGAGATTTCACAAGGTGCATTAAGAAGACAAAAGCGGTGATAAAACTGCACTGTCACATGTAAGTGGATCTTGCCTGCAGGGAGCACAGGGTGCTGTACTTTGGCAGGTGGAATTGCTTTGGAGTAGAAGAATAATCCTGCAAACCAGCATCTAGGTGCCTTCCAACCCAAACCATTCTATGATTCTGTGATCTATTCCTAGATATTATGATAGCCTAGACTGTATCAGTCATTTCTGTTACGTTGCCCATTTTCCTGAGGAAAACATAAGGACTGATTGACGTGCACATTTACACAGCAACTCTCCTCAGTACCTAGCAATATGGCCAGTATTTTGGTGGTTTGATGAAACAAATTACACAAGCGTTCTCAGGATCCAAGACTTCATAGACTTTGATATGTATCTTCGAGGAGTTTTATCTCACGGACGCTGTGAAGCAGACCTGTGACAATTATACTGAAATACTGGAGAAGATGTAAAAGAAGTATTCTGTACATATGCTTGCAATTGAAACCTCTTTGTAATGCCTCTTTCAGATTTCTAACTTCCTAGGAGTCTGTAAGGAAATAGCTAGTGAATGCTGCCTTGTCTAAAGACTGCTTAGCTTGTTAAAAAGGAGTGGCAGAGGCCTGCAACCTTTAAGTCCAATGCAGCTAGTGCAATGGGGTAACTAGTCAAGCTTGCTTTCCATTAAGACTGAATTCATAAATAGTTCATAAAGGATTATTAAATGGTTAATATATATCACAAACAATACTACATATATGACTTTTATAAATTATACTTGGTTGACCATTACTTGAGGGTATTTTACATAGTTATAACAAAACTATGTACTTCGTGGATTCTGTAATAGCTTACAGTGTTTACCAACCCTTTATAAATAATTTGCAAGTTTAACCTCATTGTAAAGTGTGAGTATCTGGTCTGTGTGCACATGTGCTCAGTAATGCAAAAAAATTGCTTTCAAGTAGTGTTTTTGCAAAGCCAAATTCTTCCCACACCTAACCTACATTTTTCAGTCTGTTGATGACATTAATAATTAAGATTCTCATAAAGATTTTATAATGTAATTATTTAATTAGGTTTACTATGCCAAAGGGAATAGAATGTCATTCTGTAGCAGATATGTTGCATCCACATTTTCCTTCCTTCAAAAATTGTCTTTTTTTCAGTCCCACTTTTCCTTTTTTGCTCTAACTCATGCAAAGGCACCTCCATCCAGAGAGGCTTTGGATGATTCCATGACCGACACATCATTGGTCTGTGGTTGAACTCAACATTAGTGTAGTTGAAAGTTTTTTCTTTAAGTTGCAGTTCTTCTTTAAAAGTGCAGAAATTTTGTAAATTTAAAAAAAAAAAATTCCTATTCCTATATAAGCACACTCAGCTGTCAGATGTCAGGAAGGTTCACAAATATTTTTGTGATGAATAATTACCCCTCATTCTCACACCAGCCCAGTCCAACAAACAATAAGCTGTATGAGAAAATGTATGAAGCTTCACATGAATTTAATCATGAACTGACTTCAAGCATTTGAAAAAGGGACTCTTGATCAGATACTGCAGCAACAGGACAAGGGGTAACGGGTTTAAATTTAAACAGCGAAGTTCAGATTAGACATAAGGAAGAAGTTCTTTACTGTGAGGGTAGTGCGGCACTGGAACAGGTTGTTCAAAGAAGTGATAAATGCTCCATCCCTGCAGTGTCTAAGGCCAGGTTGGACAGAGCCTTGGGTGACATGGTCTAGTAGAAGAAAAGTATCTGCCAGATGTTTTTTGGAAATGGGCATTTTTACCACATCCCAGCCAGAATACTATTCTTCCTTCTGGAGTCAGAGCTGTTATGGCCCCTCAGTAGCACACTGGCCTTCTCACCTAGTGTAAGAAAGTTGAATAAAGGTATCCTTGGAATAGATTTATTCCTGAATGACTAAAATTGGAATCCACCATGTTATTGTCAGAAGACCTTTAAGCCATTCTAGTTACCATGGAAAACTCTTAACCTCTAGTCTCTTATCAGAGATGCAGTATGAATGAATGGGTCTTATTGTCTGACTCTATTTTAGTATTTGCAATAACTTCAGAAGAATCATGATGGACTAAAAATATTTTATGAAGTGCAGACAAGGGATGAAAAATGTATTCCTTGAAAAACAAAAGGATGAACTGGCTTGCAGGAACTGAGTATTTGTTATGTATCTGCCAGATGAAGTTAAAATGGATCAGGAGGAGCCAAATATAAAAATCTAAACTGGGTTCTGTGGTTAGAACACCATTGCTCTAGAGACAGTTATGTTTGCTTTCAAAGGGTGCAGTAATCCAAAATTTTACAGGTTAGAAGCACCAGTTAATTCCCAAGTTACTCAGGAAATAAAATCACACATTAAAATATTTATAATTACGCATGTAAATAAAACTTCATAAAGTCCAGCTTTCTTCCATCCCTGAATTTATCCCCAGATGATTTTCTAAAATGATTTGTTATAATTCCCTTGCCCTCAAATCATCTTTATACAGTTAAGTTGAATGCTGTGATTAGGACTAATCTTATTTTGTTAAGGAATAGTCTTTTAGTGCTTACCAGTAAAAAATTATGGGACTTTATCACATTTCTATCCTATTTCTATCTCCAAGTAATCAGTGAAATGCTGTGTTGCTTCCTCTACTTACAAAGTAGACCTGATACCTGTCATAGAAAGGTTACATTCTTTTTTACAATAGTAAACCAAAATAAATTCTACTGAAATCTTAACAAACTGTGAATAATGTGGTCGAGAAGGCTTTCAAGAAGTGTAGCTATTACTTATTGAACCAGTTAAAACCTGTGAACTTCAGAAAGCAAAACATTAAGCAGATGTGAAATCTGGTTGTGGTAAGATTAGGCATCACAGAATAGTTAGGGATGGAAAGGACCTCAAGATCATCTAGTTCCAACCCCCCTGCCATGGGCAGGAACGCTTCACACTAGACCATGTTGCCCAAGGCGTCATCCAATCAGGCCTTGACACTGCCAGGGATGAAGCATTTGCCACTTCTTTGTGAAACTTATTCCAGTGCCTCACCACCCTCACAGTAAAGAACTTCTTCCTTGTATCTAACCTGAACTTCCCTGTTTAAGTTTGAATCTATTACCCCTTGTCTTGTTGCTACAGTATCTGATCTGAAGGGGGCCTATAGGGATGGTGGGGAGGGACTCTTCATTAGGGACTGTAGTGATAGGACAAGGGGTAACGGGTT
>JAOEHY010012814.1:0-14786 GCA_025447955.1 Psilopsiagon aurifrons
CCCCGCCCACCGGCGGCATCCCCCACCCCCTCCCGGGACCGCTCCTGATTCGGTGGGACCCGCTGACAGCGCGGGTCTCTCCTAGATCAGCCCTCACCTGGATATAACCCTGCCGGGCCGCCGCGATGACAACTCTGGCTGGAGCTGTCCCCAGGATGATGAGACCCGGGGCCGGGCAGAACTATCCCCGCAGCGGGTTCCCGCTGGAAGGTAAGGCCGCGCCCGCTCTGCTCCTACTCAGGAAAGGGAGGAGTACTCCGTTCAGGGAGACCGGGACAAAGCAGCACCTCGACAGCCGGAGGACGGAGGGCTGCTGGGACAGCCCCACGGCTCATCCGCTTGGCTGTCATAGCCGCCGTCCCGCGGCAGGGCTTGAACAGCAGTTCCTCTGGCCCGACACTGGGGCTGTTGCGGGCCTTGCACCCCAGGAGAGCTCCATCGCGGACGGGGAGAGAGGGGAGAACAAACCGTGAGGTCGGCGGCGCAGGGGCCCTGATTCCGCTCTTTAGCAGAAAGAAGGGCAGTGATTTAGGGACCTCTATGTTAGGGAAAAAGTGAGAAAAAGTTAGGAAAATAAGAAAGAAAAGACCGACCAAATAAAAGCAATGCAAACGAAATCGAAAGGGACTCTAGAAAAGAGGGTACGTCCTGGCGGGGCTGAGCTGGGTCGCTGCAAGTGGCGGTTCTCGCGCTCCAGGCCGCGGAGAGTTGACAGCTCCGCAGCACCGGGGAGCCCCGCAGTCCCTCCTCGGGGCAGGACGGGGATCGAGCGGCTCCCATCGAGCCGCTGGCCGGCCCCAAGCCGCTCGGGGAGACAGCGGAACTCCCGTCCAGTTTTCCCCTTCTCTGAGGGAGTCGGGCAGACCTCGATCACCGGCTCCGGTGCTAGTGCAACAGGTGAAGCGTTGCAGAATTGTAGTGGCCGGCGGGCCCCGGGCGCGCTGCGGGGTGGCCGCGGGGGGCGGGTGGCGGTGAGTTGCCTTACAGAAAAAAACAATAACAAAAAAAAGACCCAGCAGGGTCCGAAGGAGTCGTTAACGCCATTTCCCCCTCCTGCCTCCCCTCCCCTCCTTTTCTAGTCTCTACTCCTCTAGGCCAGGGCAGAGTCAATCAGCTCGGAGGAGTGTTTATCAATGGCAGGCCTTTACCCAACCATATCCGACACAAGATAGTGGAGATGGCCCACCATGGCATAAGGCCCTGTGTCATCTCTCGCCAGCTGCGAGTGTCCCACGGCTGCGTCTCCAAAATTCTCTGCAGGTACCAGGAGACGGGCTCCATCCGGCCGGGGGCCATCGGCGGCAGCAAGCCCAAGGTGAGCCCCTCCGCACCCCCCCCGAAGCTGGGCAGACCCCTGCCGCTGGGCGGGGAGGGAAGCCCCGCCGGTACCCAGACCCGGGTGGAGGCACCGTGGCGCTTTTAGGCGGGAGGCAGCACCCCGGGAGGGCCGGGGGGACCGAGCGGCCCCGGTGTGGAAGCAGGCAGTGTCCGCTCGCAGCACCGCCTGTTGCTCTCATGGTTTTCGAGGCTTTAAAAAACGCAGTTGGAATTCGTGGCGATGGTTTTGGTTTGTTTTTGTTTTATTAAATTATGAAAACGCCATTTTAAGAAATAATTTCTCAAACGAAACTAGGGCGGAAGGGGTCGATTTCTGACTGCCTGGCTGTCCGGAGCCCCCAGAGCCCTACGCTCAGCTCCGGGAGGGCTCGGTGCGCCGCCGGGCCGGGAAAACGGTCGGTCAGATGCCAGGGTTTGCACAGTGCGGCGGGATCGGGCCCGCTCTTCCTTCGCTGCGAAGTGAGAAAGATTCATCCGTATTTCTGCCTGTCTGTCTGCTTACTGCTCCTTCCAGACTCTGTTTTTCTGTCCTCCCCAAAGCTGTGTATATTTATAGCTACGCCGCTAAAAAGTTTGCGCTCACAATAACGCAGACAAATATGGATCCTTGTCTCAAGATCAGCCTCCTCCCCCTATAGGTTTTCACTCCCACAAAAGCAAAGACTTGAGTTGGTGACTGAAGTTGATGCTATATTATTTTCCCCTCACTTTGCCGCTTCTAAGGTAGTGATGAACTTTCCCTTTCGGTGTTAGGACTAGAGATAATTTCTTATAAGCGTGTTACCCGAACGAAAGACTGTTTCCAGCCAGAAATCTTTGTTTGGTTTGATTTCGGCTGCATTTTAAAATTACGAGGCCATCGAAAAAAACTCTTGGTACTCGGAGCTCTCAGCGGTTTATTTCGCTACTTTTTTGGGGGGCTGCAAACTCTGTCCAGCCGAAAGTTCCCTGACCTGGAGCCTCGCTGACACGGAGTTCTCCTCTAATGGCTCTCTAGAATTTCCCCGGGATTTTTTTTCTCTGCAGCATGGCAGCGGGTACTGCCTGAACTGGGATTTTCCTTGCCGAGGGCTCGATCCCTCCTTCCTTTGTAATCTCAGAGGATTCTCTTGGAACTTGCGTTTAAGCCGAGGGGTTCTTGTTTTTTGCGGACTCGTTGTTACCTATTATGTCCCCTCTGATATTAACCTGCCCTTCCTCGGAGTGTTTTATAACGGGGTTTCAAAGTGGAATCGGTACCGGCTCTCGCTGGTAGCGATGCGGGGCGGTGGGGAGGCTCAAGCTGCCCTTGGGGTCCCGGCGGCGGCAGCCCGAGCTCCCGCGGCTGCTCCCAGCCCTTCAGACTGTGTCCGTTTCCCTTGTCTTTACTGAAGCAGGTGACGACGCCGGATGTTGAGAAGAAAATTGAGGAATACAAGCGGGAAAACGCGGGCATGTTCAGCTGGGAGATCCGCGACAAGCTGCTGAAGGACGGTGTGTGTGACCGCAACACGGTGCCGTCAGGTACGGGGCGGCGGGGACTCAGGCACATCCCGGAGGACAGGGGCTGGGGCCGGTACTAGAAGGTCAACGCGGTATCCGCTGCAAGCTCCGTGCCCGGAGGGATCGGAGCGCCGGCCGGGCTGGTGCCTGTGGAGCGGTCAGCGTTAGCACGCTGGTACCGGCACAAGCGTCCCGGGGGGATTCCTGCTCTCGGCGGGAGTGTTTTCAATTCGATCACAACTGCATCTCCCTCCCCTCCCTCTCCCGCCGCTTCCCTCCGGGCTGCTGCCGCCGGAGGGCTCAGGGCTTGCCGGAGACCCGGCCCTGAGAGCCGTGTGCCGGTGGGCTGTTTGCGGGGGGGAAGGGGGGCACTCGGTGCTGTAGCGGTGTTTGTGTGGGTGTCTGTGGGCTTTCCTCATCATCAGTGCCCGGGCTTGGGGGAAAGAATCTTGGGGTCCGCTGTGCCAGACCTGGAGAGCGGTGCCAGATGGTGCTTGTGAAAACCCCGGTGGGGAGGGAGGGAGGGCAGAGGGCGGCTGCACCCCCTAAAGCCCAGACTGCCAGCGGCCGGGATGTACACGGGGCAGAGACATTGGTGGGGCTCTCTCTCCCTGGCCCGGCCTGTGCGGTGGGCTGCTGAGGACGAGCCACATCACAGCTCTGTGCTCCCCCCGAAGTGAGCTCCATCAGCCGCATCCTGCGGAGCAAGTTTGGGAAAGGCGAGGAAGAGGAGGCCGAGCTGGAAAGGAAGGAGGTGGAGGAAGGTGACAAGAAGGCCAAGCACAGCATTGACGGCATCCTCAGTGAAAGAGGTAAAGTCCCATTTTCCCCTGCTCTGCGTGGAGCTCTGGGACTGGCCAGTGCCAGCCTCTGGTGCTGGTGGGAGTCACTCCCCTTCTCCCAGGGTTCATCTGTCCAGGGACCAAGTGCAGCAGACAGCATAGGGCAAGGAGTATGGCTGTTCCAGCCCATCCGATCCTGCTCCCCCACCAGTATGACCCTGAACTGTGAGGGAACGGTGCAGAGGTCAGGGCGAAGATGGGGTTCTTCACTGGTTTGGCTTTCGACAGCAGGGATGGTGCCAGGGAGCAGGGAGGGCTGGAGCTGGCAGTGGAGCCTCTGGCATGGCAATGGCGCTGCTTTTCCAGCCCAAACCTAGCAAAAGGCCGCAGCTGCACCGAACGGGTGTTTGAAGCCAAAGGCCATGGAGCCTCTCGTCTCTGCAGCCGTGGGCAGGGCAGAGAGCCACAAGTTTTGTTTCTTCTGCTAACTGCTGGGTAAAGGTTGTGCTGGTGCTTGGCCAGGGGCTGTGATGAGGAGGTTGCAACCTGAACAAGGCAAAGAGGTGTTCTGGGGCAGCCACCACCCCTTGCTGCAGTGGTGCCCGGCTCTGTGCCCTTCTGGGCCAGGGTGAGGGACAGATGAGGGTCTGGCTGGGCGGCCTGTGCGTGGAAGTGGCTGCTCAGCACATGCAGAGGCGCTGGAGAAGGCGAGACAAAAGTACCAAATGAGCTGGTCAAACATTTGTACAACTTTTCCAGCTTTTACAAAGAAGGCCTTCTATACACAATCTACACTTGGAGATGAACTTGGAAAACAAAGAGGGGGGAGTCCATTGAAACTCACACTTTGGCTTTGCACAGACAAAGCTTCAGCTAGCAGCAGCTTGATGTGAACAAAAGAAGGCAACCTTTTTATAATTCAAGGAGAAAAGAAGAGAAAACAGCCCCACAAAAGGCTGAGAAAAGACATTATGGGCTTGCAATGAGGGATGAATTATTCAATGAGCCCCTAATAGCTGATGCTCCACTCAGTTTTATGGACTCTCCACTGTGGAAAAAGTAGCTGGTTTTACCTAGAAAAGTTTCTAGCATTTCTAGACATCTAGAGATGCTGAGTGCTATTCAAGAAGGACAATTGGAACCTGTCCTTTTACAGTAGGATATCTCCTTGTTGTGTAAAAACAATTCTGCATTCCCTAAAACTTACTTTTCAACTCTGTTATTTAAACATTCAGGAGCTTTGTAGTACAAACAAGTTTGTAATATAAACAGGCAGAAAGGTACTAAGAAATTAAGAGATTTTTAAGCCCAGAAAGCATAGTTTAATTGCCCAGCCTAGCAGGCTATATAGCGGGACCCCTATATGAGCCCCGAGTTGCCTCCAGTATTTGCTTCTACAGAGGAGTTGTTCTGAGATGGACATGCACCAAGGGAAAAATAGCTAAACTCAGTGTCTTAGCTGTTAAAATAACTAATTCTGCTTTCCTAAATTTCTCGACAGAGATTAGAAACAGAAGATAGGAAGCCTTGATAACATCCCTGCTTTATGAAACAAACTGTAATTAATAGAGACAGCAAAAGAAAAAAACATTGTGTAGTGTAGAACCTACCCCTTTACTTCTCTTTGAAACAGTCCTCCCATTCTTTGACCCTGCTCTTTAAAGCATGGCTCCTGATCTACCACAAATCAATGTCTGGGCACATGGCTGTCGCCCTCCAGCCTGTGGGAGCCCCGAGACTCTTGCTGGAAAAGCACTGGGGCTGGCAGTGCCTTGCTGCAAGGAGGGGCTCGCTCATGCTTCCCCAGGACAATCGTATGAGAAGGCTGCATTCCGTCCTCTAACATAACCTCTCCTTCATTTTCTGTGGACGGAAGTGTCCTACTTTGCTTCTTTTGAGTTTAATCAGTGGCAAAACTGCCCTTGACTAAATGAGGTAGTGCAGCCCTGTCCTGTCCTGGCACATGGGGTTTTTTGCAGAGTGAATGTAGCCAGGCAGTTCTGTGCAAACAGCAGTTTGATAATCCTGTCTGTTCTGTGACAGGGCTGGGAAGGTTTGGCAGTTGGAGGGAGAGTGTGCTCTTCACCGCAGCAGCGCCTGCTCCCCCTCCCTGACTAGCAAGCTGTTGCTTAATCTTATTACTGGAATGGCCAGGATGCTGCAGTGTGAGAGCTGGTGCCCAAGAAAGGATTTGTTACCATACACGTGATGTGTGTATAGTGTGATACTACAGGGATAGCACACCAGAGAACTCATCACATACAAAAACACCAACCATAAAATAACTCCACTACTACTTTCTGTATCTGGCCAACAAAAAAGTTTATGTTTTGACTGCCACTGCCAGCAGAGGAGCTTTGATTTCACTTCATCTATAAAAATCATCAGGTCAGGTCCTTCTCCTATTGAAAGAACTGGCAGCTTTTCTGAGGATTTTGCTGCTGCAGGGTTGTAAATGCCAGCACCAACCAGCCTGGTGTGGCAGAGGGTGTCTGCCTCTCAATGCCCTCTCTGAGACCATGATTTATTTCCATATGTCCAAAGGGTATCCTGGTAGTGTGCAGCAAAACCCTCAGATGGTACCTCGCTGCTGAGTGCTCTTCACAGGAATGCTCCGCATTGTGCAGTGAAAAAAGTGCCAAGTCTTTTGCAGTAGGGGTGGGTTTCATAGTGCTGGTCTCAGGGGCTCAAGCTGTCCCAGCAGCAGGAATGTGAGTACAAGGAAAGGCTGTAGGGTAAGTCAGAAAGCAAGTCCTGGGGCTGAGTCCAGAGTGGGGTCTTGTCCTCATGCTTGGGAGCACACATCCAGCTCTGGACACTTGCTGATGTGTCCTGAAATCCCCTCCTTGACATGGACATTTGGGTGGCTTGGGGACGGGCTTTTTTTTCTGAGGACGAGAATAACAATTGTCATTTTAATGGTACCTAATTCAAGTTCTGGAGAGTAATTACAGCAGAGTAGGATTAGAGAGAAAAGAAACATGATATTTTTGATAAGCAGGTGATAGAACTGTCATTTGGCTTGGGATTTCTCCCATCACATATATATAAGAGCGGGTAAACTTCCATGTGTCCCGCTGTGATTCTGTTTCAGCCTCTGTCCACAGACATTTAAATATGATTCTCTGGCTGGCATTTACTGGTGACACACTTTCATCCCACTTTTCAGTATTTCAACGCTTCAGTCATTGTTACTCTCTACCCTGATTTTGGATATATATTTAATGAAAACCTTTGTTGTTGCAGTCAGTATCAGGAAGCTGATAATTCTATAATAGCATATCTGTATTTCTGCATGCGTGAAAAATTTCTTGTAAAGGCATAAGCAATAAATAAAGAACATGAGAGGGAAACTTTTGTGCCTTTATATTGCACATCAGGGCATATTTTTAGCATAACCTCTACGGAAAAGGGAGCCGCTTGTACGTTTAGAGGGAGTTATGCGCGGCATGGTTTGCTGACTAATCTGATAACTCCCCCTTCATAAGATAGCTGTTGTTTTCTGGCAGAAACCGTCAGCTTTCAGCACTCAAACGATGGGGCGTAGAGCTGGTCCTCCAGCCTGCTGTGAGCGGGCGGTGCGTGCTGGGGCTGGGGCCGGGACCCCCCTGCCCGGCCTCAAAGGGGGCCTCTGTTCCCAGCCAGCGGAATTGGCCCCCGGGCCCTGTCCTGGCGGATCCTCCCCCAATCATGCGCACCCGTCCAAAAAGGGCCCTACTCATCCCAAGCCTCTACCCTTGGCTGTACTGAGAGCAATTCAGGCTACAGCAGACTAAATTGCCTCCTTTATTTCCTTCTTACTTTCATCTTGGACCAAACCCTTCCCCCTCTCTCCCTCCCCTTCCTCTTTTCTTTTTTTTCTGTGTGCCTGAGGCTCACATTAATACAGTTTCGGCACCACCCCTATTTTAGTGTGTGTATGTGGAGTTTGAAGCGAGGAGGGGGGAAAGGGACCTTAGCACAAAAGGCCTGCTCAGCAGCTAGAAAGTTCAAGCTGCTGCTGCTTCTCTAACTGTGTGATGCTTTTCCTGTTTGCGAGTTTTGGGAAACATTTTTGCTTTGTACTGTAATGGAATTAGAGGACAGATGCTGACTGTAAATGGGACACGCGACTACCAGCCCCTAGCTTAAATATTTAGATGCAATGTTACAATTACTGACTTGATGCACAGGCTTTGAAGTGGTGGCGCATGATCTAAAGGGTAGCTCAGGCTAGATGGTATTGCAGATGTTTTGATTAGGGTTGGTCAGTATCAAGCAGCCAGTTATTTTTAGGTTGTAAAACTAATAAAGGCAGTTTATTAAGGGACAGGATTAGCATGCAGGCACCAGATACCGCTTTGAGTCATCCCATTCATTTCTGCACTGTAGACTGCTGGGTTAGTGTCCAGAGCATGGGGCAAAGCAGACACTGAGTTAGATTTTGCTTGTGATTTTCTGACTCAGGGCTTGTTGTGATTTTTCTCCAGCATCTCATCCCAGGGCGTGGTGGTAAGAGGACTTATTTGCTGTGTGAAATACTGTTGTGGCTTATGAAATGTGTTCTCCTGCTCAATGCTCCTGGTAAAGATTCACTTATTGAATGAAATGTGCTGACTGTGGTTGCAGGCAGTTATCTTCTTGAGACTGGAATTTCATCACTAGCAGGTTTAAGAAATCAGCTCATGTAACTTGAACAGAATTTTGTTTCTGAGGTTCTCAGGAACTGACAAGAAAACAGTGCTTAATTATGGAAACTCCTTATTGACTCCAGGATTTGGCTCAAGGCAGATAGTGCTAACAGTATTTTCTGCCTGTCTTTTTCCCCTTTCTTTCCTCATATCCCAGTTGTGTGTGAGTCCAGTCCTGGATAGAAAAGCCAGGAGCTGCTTGAGCACAAATCAGTATAGATGATACCTCACAACCCAAATACATTTTGTTCTCCCTGACCCATCCTCTCTGTGGGGTTCTGGGCCAGGATCCTGCTTCCACATCATTATTTTGAGCTAATTGTCACGACTGATGACCTCAGCGATCAGTGCTGACCTCA
This sequence comes from Psilopsiagon aurifrons, assembly GCA_025447955.1. Taxonomy (NCBI): domain Eukaryota; kingdom Metazoa; phylum Chordata; class Aves; order Psittaciformes; family Psittacidae; genus Psilopsiagon; species Psilopsiagon aurifrons. The sequence goes on from JAOEHY010012814.1 coordinate 8,632, forward strand.
CCATCCAGCGAGAGCACAACACCCCAGCAAGCTGAGTGCTTTCAGAACATTGCTAAATGTTTGTGTTTTGGGTGACTTCAGAGTGGAGTTCTGCTCCAGAAATGCCGGGAGCAGCCTGTGCCCTCCTGTCTTGAAGGCAAGCTGTGGGACTTTAACGAGAGTGCTAATTGTCAGACTTACTGCAAGCTTATCGCCTTACATAAGCACTAGTAATACTTCCAGCTTTGGGAAGAAAGGGCGTTACTCACGCTAGCAGCATCTCTTTGAAGTAATATATCAATACATCATATCCCTTTCTTGAAATGATGATTTCATTCATGGATTTGCATGTTTTGCCATCTTAGGGACACTTTCTTCAACTTAAAGAGAGTTGGCACTTATTCAACAAGAACTGCTGTGGGCATCGTTTCCAGTTTTTCTAATTGCATTTATCTAGAACAAAGGCAAATTTTATTTTAGCAAGTGTCAGGGTTGCTTCACGCACAACAGTAGAACAACTTGAATATGTGGCAAAGTTTACATGTTATTTGGTTGTTCTGAAAATCTTAATAATCTAATAGTCTTGTCATTATTGAAAGGCTGAGGCAAGAAACACAGGAGGTTGACTTCAGTGTGGCTAGGACTTGATGCAGAAACGTGACTTTCATCTTTGGCTTTCTCGATTCTCCTACGATTGCAAAATCCTTGACGTCAGTAGGAATTTACCATGGTTAGAGATCAGGCTTTTCTTGAAACCAGGTCTATAATGCGCTGAGCAACTGCAGCTTGAGGGGGAAATCCTCAGGTTTAGGATGCAAGATGGATTTACTGGATTTGGTATCAGACCTCCAGTTCTGCAAATGCTCTCATACACGGGTAACAGCGAGGAGTCCCACTCAAAGAGCCTATTCATGTGTGTAAAGTTACTCATGTGGGTTGGGGCAGGCAGGAATGGGGCCCAAATTTATTCTGTTAAGAGAAAGTACCCACTAAACAAGAGTGTGACTCTAATCCGAGAGTGAAACTCTCTGGCAAAACTCTTATTGAGGGCAAGGATCTCTTCATCTGTGTTTACACAGAGGTAGTGATCAAATCAGCAGACAGACAGACAGGGCTTTTAATTAGATAGATAAAAAACTAATTAGCAGTTAATGCTGAAAGTAAAAGTTGATGCTGATGAAATGCTTAAACCAGATAATTTTCTGGGTCTGATTTCAAATACCAATTTTCTTTTCTATCAGTCAAAGACAATGCTTTTATCTAACATTTACTTGGGGAAGTTTTAGTTTGGTATTAGGTTTACTTATTGATAAGGGTTGGAACAGGGTTTAGAAGAAGGAAGCCGGTAAAGTTGATAGTGATAAATTATCACAAGTCCCCAGAGCTGTGTAATAAAACTGCGTTGGGAAATGAAGCAGAACTACAAAGTACTCTCTGGTTAATTTAAGAAGAAATCGAGTGAAACGCAAAGCAATAAATCAGAGCAAGCCAGTCAATGTGATTTTCTCCATGTAAATGTCACTTTAAATCCTATGTAACAAACACATGTGGCTAGAGAAAGAACAAAATGTAGAAATAAAAATGCAGGATACTTCCAAGTGTTCCCTAAACACTGAGCTCTGGCTAATAAAAATATTATACAGTAATATAATTCACCACAAGACCTTGTTTAGTGTAGTGTGAGCACAGCGTTTTACTCTGCTTGCCCTGGAGTACTCTTGCCCCATGCTGTTAAACTAATTCAGTTTAAATCACTCTGCCTAGAAAAAAAAAGTGAAGCGTAATGAAATTAAAACTCACTGAGGACACATTAGAGTTAAAGTGTGTCATGTGCTGAGATTATTTAGTTAGTGGAGTTTGATGTAATTGTTGACAGATCATTTATTGACCCCAGTAAATAGAGATTCAGGAACTATTACAAATGTGCATATATAACTACTAAGACAGTAAAAGGCAATTAAGCAGTCAGTTTAATGTCTTATCTTGCTGGTTGCCCTACAGTTGTTTTACAACTACGAATTAAAATTTGAAAAGGAAGTTTTCAGTGTCCCTGGCCAAATATTGATTAAGTAGTTGTTTGCTGATGCCATTGTGGCACATAAAAAGGCCAGTAGTTCTGCCCCTTGTTGTTCATCTTCCATTGTCACTGATTCTTAACCTCGGAGATCAAAGGAGGATCATTTCAGTTTATCTGTCTTGGAAAATCCTTCTTTGCTCTTAAACCCGTATGGATTAATAGCCAAATTGTCTTTAATGAGATGTGAAATTTAAATGGAATCCTTATTTTGCATGGTCTGTTCCATGTATGCACTGTACATTCTTCCAGTTTTGTGGAGGATTTTTCTTTAGCTTTATTGGATTTGGTTTTGTTTGATTCACTTTATTTTCAATATAAAGTGCACCAAAATTTTACTATTACCACAGGAAAAATACATGATATTTAAATGAATTTTAGTAAAAGTAATTTTGTTGCATGCAATCTTTTTGATGAGTGTAGCTTAAAGTGGAGAAAGAAAAGTTGTCTTTATATACCAAATCACATAGATACACAGTCCAGGTCTGCCAATAAAAGAAAGGGAGTTTGAGGAGTGAGCTAGTCCTCCAGATTTGGCTCTCAGTATAGAGGGAACACAAACGAGCTTCCAGTATTTCTGTGTGCATTTTCTTCAGTTTTGATTTTATGGACTTTGCTTGCATCAACAAGAACAGTTATACTGCTCCTCCTCCAAAACAGAGGGGGAAAAATCAGGTCAGCCAGGCTGCACAGAAAAGTGAGCAAGAGTCCTTGAGAATAATCAGTTCCTTGTTGCATTACAGAAAGCTATATTTATTTCAGAGATAGTAAAACGTATTCCACCACATCCTCATCAGAAGAGGCTCTGCAATCTGGATGTGTTATGTTGGCTTGTAATTATGATATGAAGTTTCATCTAAATTGAAGGGTATGTGAGTGTTAGATCCAGATCACTGGCATATCTGGACACAGAAATCAGCTTCACAAACAGTAGTAAGAAGCCTGGTAAAGCCAGAGAGCCTCCTCTGCTGTCACATTGATTATTATGTGAGTGAGCTTCTTCTGCTGTAGTGCAAACAGCAGAGTAAAGGGATAAACCATAACTTTTAAAATCAGCATTTTCTCATTCCCTTTCCTTTCATTCCATTCTGTTTTCATTTTGTCTGGTTATCTCTGAATAAAATATCAGTCTTTGTATACTTTACAAGTACTCAGCTACTTCAGGAGACATTTTGCCGCAGAGTAACAGCTAGAATTCTTTGAAAGCATTTTAAGGACAAATTTCCTAAAGTCCATCAACTCAACTTGTTCACTTGCTGGAGAGCTGCAATGAGAACAGTGACACACATTCTACCTTGCTTTCTTTTTCTTTTCTTTTTTCTTTCCAAATGGATATTTGCCATAGGATAGCAGACTTGGCATGTAGACTTTCTGCCAGACATGACCAATGTTTATATCATGCACGTGCCCATAAAAGGACCTGTCTTAAGGATTTTTGCATTTATGGAATGCTTCATGTTGGATGTTTGATCCAAAATTGACTATGTAGTAATTTCTTTATCAGATATAATGCCACATAGATCACAGTAGTTTGAATAGTATGAGGTATAAACTGCAGCTGACATTTCTGCAAGCGGACAGCTTATTCATCCCCCATCAAATCTTATGCACCTTATTTAAATGAGTAGGACTGTTTATGCTGATATAATCGGGATCTGTTTCATATACCAGCCCAGAAGAGCAACACATACAGCTCTTCTGGCAAAATTACTTTCTTTGTTAGAATGTAACCAATGTATTATCCACATACCCCCCTCTGTGAAGGGGTAGCACCACTCAGTGTAAGCAAATTGGACTTAAAACTACTTTCCATCTCTATGTCTTTAACTGGCTCAGAGAAAGGTGGAGATGAATACAGACAGGTTTTATAAAATCCAGGCTAATAGAATAGCAGGGAATGATTCCACAGAAAATCCTTTCTTGCTGAAGGTGATGTGGAAGCGCAGGACTTCCTTTTAGTTTTGATCTGAGGCCTGGTTGTTTGATCTGGTGTGAGGTGCTGAGAGGTTGGAGTGTGAGCTGGGGGGATCATTTTCCCAATGAACACTCGGGCACCTACCCAGCCCCTTCTATCAGGCTGAGTGGCGAGAAGAAACCTGCCCAGAAGTAGCTGGAAGTCAGGTTTCCACTGGTTTCAAGAGCAGCCAATGAAGCTGTTTACAGAAAGGAGGCATTTTGACAGGAAAAAGGGAAGTGGCAAATGTTTAGCTAAAGAAATGTGAGAATGGAAAGTGAAATGCACTGCTTTCCCATTTTCACAATGAAATCCTGCAAAGTATGGATTTTGGGGGAAAAAAAAACACCCCCCAAAAAATCTCCCCCCAAAAAACCAAACAAAAAAACAAACCCCACAAACCTCAGGAACTCCATTTACCAAGTTATGAATCAAGATTAACTCCACTGCAGCCGGTGGACTGACACTGGTGTGCGAGAAACGCTGAATTAGATCATCAGTATTTCCGCGTAAGCAGGGGTAGTTTCACATAACTGCCATCCTGCAAATTGACTACCCACTTCTAATAGTCCAAAGCCAGAAAATTTATCTGGGTAAGGACTGCTTACAGAAGGAGTGTTGTTTTAAGTGAGTAGTCCTCAAACTTTTATGGCGGAGTATTCTGGACAGAGGGAGATTGACACTTTTCTACATCTCTTTTAATACACGTAGTGCAGAGAGAGACACTGAACATTGACTTTAACATCTCTTTGCTGCCCATGGTAGCTGTCCGTGTATGGTATATAGCTTAATTGTGTTCTTTGCTGCCATCTGTGGAACTGGAAAATAATAGAAAAAAAACCATTTTGGAATCTATTTAGAAGACTGTACAATAGACGTTGCAGTTAGGAAAAAGCCCTGTGGGTTTATCCCTGGCTTTGCACAATTGATTGGACCTGCTCCCTTTTAGATCAACAGGATCAAGCAAAAATGCTCAAATATTTGGCAGCTAGAGAGAAAACCACACAAACGCCTGTTGCTTGAGCACCCGCAGTTTGTTTTCTAACAAATGCAGTGCTGCCTTTGAAAAGCCCTTAAAACTAACTGCTTGTCCATCTCTTCTGAACTGCCTTGAGACTGGCATGAACTCCATGTTCTGCATGCTGGGGCAGGTGAATGGGTCCAGCCTGCACTGAGCTGGTGCCTAGTGGGGCCTCAAGCAATGAAAAGTACTGCAGGCTGTCGGGATGCTCAGTTTCCCTGGTAAAAATGCAAAATGGCTGCATGCAGCAGACATTTTGTTTATTTCTTTATTATTTCCTTCTCCATCTATATTTAAAATGGTCTTGAGACAAATTGCACAGTCATTTGTATCTGAATAGTCCCCTGCTCTCAGCAGGGCTGTTCAGGTTCCTTAGGGTTGAATTTGGCCCCAATATGAAATGTTTCAGTTTTGTGTGAACTCATTCGCTGTCTCAAACTCAGTAAGATGTTATAGTGCTAAACATCTATTTTGTTAGTAAATAAGAGATCTGACATGTCAAGAAAGCATTATTAAAATAAAATGTTACAAGCAAAGCAAATTAAAAAGAGCTGTTTTAGAGAACTGCACTTAAAATCTTTCTAGTACACAGTTTAGCAAAACAAGGCAAAGTCACTGGCTTTCTGCTGCAAGAAGCTCTGTAACCAATCTGCTCCATCAGTCCCTGCCGGACAGGAGGCAGTGCGCTGCTTGCTCCGGCTGATTTCTGGCTCCTCCCTGGCTGGAGGGTGCCACAAGGGGAGGCTGCTCTGTCCTCCTCAACTGCATTCCTCCCCTTGAATTTTGATCCTAATCGACACAGGAAATGAATTTTTGGGAAAGAAATCGGGAGCTCTAATTCAGATGGCTGACAAACCCTACACTATGACAGGCATAAAGAGGAGTTTTCTCCAAGCTCTTAGAGGTCATTTGGCCATGGAAGAACTTAACACAAGCCAAGATTCAAAGAAAGTTAGTATACTTCTGTGCTGGCAGTTGAAAAGATGGATGATTGATGACAAATACTTCTCTTAATCTGAGTATTAGAGTGAATATTAATAGAATCCTAAGTACATCTAGTATGTGAATCCTGATACTGGAAGTTATGAATAAACATTAATGGGGGGGGGGGGGGGGGGGGTGATCAT